>WEIS01100226.1:0-25816 GCA_013389965.1 Todus mexicanus
CTCTCCCCAAGGGAGAAGAGGAGCAAGGAGCTCAATCAGACAGAGACAGGCAGACTGGAGATGTCTGAGGCAGGCAGTGAGTCCCTGCGAGGTCCCCTAAGGACCTGCCCCAGGGACTGTCCTCCACCCACCCTGCCCTTGGAAGCCCATGGATGTTTTGCGAGGAGATGGATCTGCAAAGAAGAGGTCAGGGTGAGACAGGGTTGTGCATGAGCACGATCAGCAGGGATTACAGGACGACAGTCCAGAATCTCAGGAGGAGAAAATGAGCCACATGGCCTCAAACCTCAGGCTCCCAGCAGCCAACAGCCCCTCTCCCCAGGCTCAGTAAGACCCTGTGCAGGACTGGGGAAGGCAGCCTTAGTTCTGCTGTAGCAACAAGATGAGAAAGGCTTTCACAAGACACCATCTGGTTCTGTTTCTCTCTCTTTTTTTTTACTATCACTGATGGGTCATTTCTGATGGATTGAAGACTCGTAAGCCCTCTTTAAAACTGTTTTTTTTTTATCTCCTGCATGCCCTGGTGTATGGAGGCAGAAGCTCACTGCATGCCGGCACTCCCTGATCAGCCCCGGGATGAGCAATTAAGCAGCCACACACCAGATCGGGATTAACTGCTCTTCTGTTCATCTTAAAACCTTTCTAATTGCTCCTTCTTATGCCTCTCTCCTGTTTTCCCCCATTCCAGCCCTCCCACGCCTTCACTGTCTCATCCCAGCCAAGCTCCCAGGCACCTGAACGAGGAGATGAGGAACACAGGTAGAAATCCCAGTGCCTGCCTTCCAAAAATGGCTCTGCATGACAGAGGTGCCTCTGCTGACAGGTGTCACTCACAGATCCCCAGCTCAGCAAAGCGGAGGATTTCAAGGCTGGCTCTAGCACACAGGCGCTTGGGTATTCACCGGGAAAAAGGTAAAATAATAGTTGGGGGGATGGAAACCAGCTAGCATTGGCTTCCACTGTAGGAGGGCAGAGAGGAGGAATGAAATCCTAATTTCAGCAGCTCATTGTAGGGTAATTATCAAACAGCAACAGTAGGCTGGGATGCTTGCTAATTAGGCCACATTCTTTACGAGCAGTTATTCTAAGATGTCATTTGACAGACTTGGGGGGGGAGGGATGTGCACATAAAGTTGTTTTTAATTACATTTGGTATGCTAATTTCTGATATAAAATAAATATTTACCAGAAGCAATATTTCTTCATTTCACGCTGGCTGCACCATGGCATTTATTGAGGGTTACAAACAGGCTGCTATCGCCCGGCCCTCCCTACCAGCATGTGTTCCCTTCTCTCCTCCCCTCAGAGGGAGAGGGAAAGGGAGAGATCCAGCTGTGACTCGGGAAGGGAAAGCAGCAGGGAAGGAACCCACAGCATCTTTCTCTTTGCACAGTGGCAAAGTGGTCCTTTCCCCAACAAACGGCCCTTTGGAAGGAGGGTACCCAGGCAGGAGAAGCCCTTGGCCTTCTCGGAAGCTGGTGCTGCTCTCCAGGGCTGAAAGCCTGCCCCTGTGCTCCTCTGAGGTGGGAGATGTTATTCCTCTGCCAGACAGCCTGGCTCTTGTACAGCGAGTGTGCCTCTTCGACTCTCCAATGGCTCCAAGGCTGCAGATCTTTACTTGTACAGCCTCTTTAACCTTTAGAGCTTCCAGGGCCTTTTTCTTTTCCTTCTTCTTCTACCTATGAATTAACTAACATTTCTAGAATGGAAAGCTGCTGCAAATGGAAAGCCCCAAACATTTAATCATGTTTTTGACAATCTGGGAACTTTTCTTTCCCTACAAATGTATACTCTTGGGCATATTTTTTTTTTTTTCTCCTGTTCACTGAAGCCGTCTCTTATTGCTACGCACTCTGGGTTTCAATAAATTGGAGCTTTCTGGTGGAAAACCCCATTGCTGTGGCACTTTCTTGATCAAATATTAGCTCAAGCTGCTCAGGTTATTACAAAGCATGCTTCTCTCCCAAGTAGGTAACTTCTGACCAGGTATAAAGTAGTAGCCCACGGTTTGACCTGATCTAAGCTGTCTACCACGAGCTAACACAGCCAAGATGACACTTGATGATCCATGTCCTGGTGCTTCTTGTGATATATCATGGAATAAGTTAGAGTCATCTGGGTTCAGATACTTGGATCACCTGAGGATGTGTATTACCTCCTTTCAATCCTTCAGATAGATTGTTGCCATCAGTTAGATCACTTTGATATCTTTGATAAGTAATGGACTTCTGTGGGGTAGAGGGAACTCATATAACCACTGTGCCGTATGAAGAAGTATGTCAGGTGCTTTGAATTGCCCAGCAGCCGGAGAACCACCCCATTATAACCAAACCACCCTGTTCTTTTCTTGCACACGTAAGCCACCTCTCTGAAAACTCCTACCTTTTAGCAGTGTCAATATTTGAAATTAAATCCTTCAATAACTTTTCATCTCAGGGCACTACAAGAAAAGACAGAGTGTTGGTGGCTGAGAAAACTGTCTGTGTGGGGATCAAAAACAGAGGGAGGGAGCCCATCTGAGGAGCAGAGCTCTGGGGATGATTTTGCTTTGGATTTTTCCCTTGTACAAGCACATAATCCACTCTGATGATGTAAACTACCATTTGGCAGATAATCCACCGATTAGCAGTTGAGAAAGTTCTTACACTGAAGCTAAAATTTCTCAGAAGTGCTTACACTACTGAATATTTAACACATGCTTTTCCTTCCCTTGCAGGCTAGTTGTATTTGGGCTGGTAGCACAAGCAGACTGCTCTCAGTCTGAGATGTGTAGTGGACAAGGAGTAGGAGTGATACAAGCCAGCAGCATGTCAACGGGTGAGTTAGCTGACACTGTCCTGCCTTGCTGCTTGGCACACAGAACGGAGCCAGGGCTTGGTAGAGTTCCTTTCTTAAGTATCGCATTCCCTCCAAGAAGACCATTTATGTCTTCCCTTCAGCCCTGTGCTCCTTCCTAGGAGGGAATTACAGGATGGGATGCTGTGATGGAGATGGCCCGTTTAGCCCCATCTTATCCATTCCTGGGTACCAGGGCATGGCTGTTCCTCAGCACCCTTCCAGTCCTATTACCAAGCACCCCAAGACAAGTACCCCCATGCTGTCTCTGCTCAGAGGGACCACGGAGAAGGTTTCCAGACTGAGGGATCGATGCCCATTGCCCCAATCCCCCTAGTTTTGCCTCAGCCTCTCTGGCTGTGGTTCATTCATAGCCTTCAGTGAAGCCCTTCCTCAAGGCCTTTTCTAAGTTCTGCTCAAGCCAATGTTTGAGAGCTACAGGTATTAATGAATTATTCATCATCACTTTCCCTGTTGAACCAGGTGGGTTTATTATCTTCATACCTGATGAACCGAGCGACAGAAACGAAGCCAAATCCGTTCAAAATTATCATTAATTTGGGTTGCTAGTTTTGCAAAGATCTTAAAGTCTGATTTTTCAGACTTTACATGGGATTTTATGTTTGAAGCATGAGTCCATCTGGTTATAATGGACAGCACAAATCAGGCTCACTACTCAGAAAAGGAGGAAGGAGTTGCTCCCAGTGAACATTTTACTTTACGTAGCGTTTGCCTGACAGCAAGAAGCTCAGTGACAGACGAAGAAAGAAAGACAGACAGTCCCTCAGGGTGGACAACGTGAGATCATCCTTCTGCCTTTTGCATTTCCCTCATTTAGTCCTTCTCCATATCCACCACGTGCAGCAGCCAGGGCAGCTCTCAAAGAGGGAGTCACCGCCTACCTTAACTCACCCACCCTCACTCCCAGGAGAGACTTCTCCTGAGCACAGTGAGGTGGGGAGACATCCTTTAGCAGCAGCGCTGTAGGATGGTTTGCGGACTGAAAACTTAACTGCAATACAACAAAGTAACACCCACACCAAAAAAAAAATCATCCCAGAGATAACAGAAGTGCTGTCAAACTGGACTGCAGGAGCCACGGGAAGGGAGAGCAAGTTCAGCATATGCAGGTACTTCTGAGGACAGAGCAGTCCAGCTGCAACTGGTCTCCATAGAAAATAGATGGGCCGGGAAGTTTTCAAAGATGTATGGCTATTTGCTGGGGCAGCTCTAGTTAGGTTGAGTGGTATTTCACAAACATCAATTCCCGTCTTCAACATATAAGCTTGCACTTCCCAACCACTCATCTGTCAGAATTTTGTTCAGTGTGGTCAAAGCAGCGGTGTTTGTTTTTTCCCTAATCTTCTCCTCAGAAATGAATGACCCACTTTAGATGAAACACTAAAACAGCCCAAGGCATATTTCCAGCTTTGAAAACCCTGGCTTGCATGGTTAACATACGGATCAACTATGGAGCAGGCACAGAGGAATCAAGGTTTTGAAACTGGTGGCTGTAGTGTAGCAATGAGGCTGGATTTGAGGAAAAGATAGCAGAGTCAGGCTAGATTCTCTTTTTGTTTTGAGTACCACAGATGTGCCATTGTGCTGCTGTTGGCAAGCCCCAAGATGACACAAGACCTGTACTGCACCCGAAGGCTTTGCTCGCAGAGCATGAAGATCCCCAAACTCTATTCCCTACTCCCTACCCCTCCCAAGGCCCAGACAGGCTCCAGTTCTCTTGTCCTTCAGATCCAGACTAGTTTTTATTTCTTCTCTCTGAAGAGGACTTCAACATATAGGAGAGACTTTACCATACAGATTCCAATGCTTATCCCTACCTTCAAATTTCATCCCTTACTCCTTACAGGAACCCTTTAATCTGACTCAGAAAACAAGCCTTTACCAGAAAGCATCTGCTTGCTCTTTCACCAGGTTCCCCAGCAAAACTACAAGGTACCTGAAAGCCTCTAATGCATCAGCCCTGGCTCTGCCAGTCAACACTCTGAGCTCTGACCTACTGATTTCTAGACATCCAACAGCCCTGGCTACCAGGCAGACAACCATCGGGGACAGTCATCCCTGTCTTTTGCCTGCTGCTGATGCTGTTCCCTCTGCAGATGGCTTATCCCTTATCCCTTGCTGTCCTCACGTGGGGGGAGCACAGCCCTGGGTCAGCAGCAGGGGACTGGGATGCAAGGTGGACTGCCCAACTTTTGGAGCTTGCTGGGACAAAGCATCCGCAAGCAGGACACAGGGAATGTGAGGTATCAGCTCAACAGGGTGGGAACCTTTCCTCTTGAGCTGATAGATTCAGACTCCTTGGGTTTATAAATTCCTTCAAAACAATGTGTGCTGGGAAGGGAGATCTTTTCCATTTTTTAACTTTCTTCTCTATGCTGAAACCACCGGTGATGCTGTACACGGACTGTAAATAAGTGGAACTGGGTAGAAAGGAGAGAGAAGTCACTGAGACAGCCCTAGAGAGGAGAAGGACAGATGCTGTAAGGAATGGCAGTGTTCATTTCCACCTCCCACAGGAAGCAAAGAAATAAGTAGGAACCTTGGCAGTAGAGTAGGATGGGTGCAAACAGAAACCCTTTGTCTACAGTGGAGGCGTAGCTCAAAAAGGACATTCATCTGGGATCACACCAGGGCCAAATCACCTGGTCAATCTGAGGGTCCACACCAAGCTGTTTGTGGTTGGAGGATAATGAATGTGTGTTGGGACCAACCAAACCAAGCCAGACCAATGACTCAGTGGTAAACTGCCTGACTGTATGCCAACTTCAGGGAGGGAAATCTGAGTCTTGCTACCTGCTTCATGGATTGGGAGGAAGAAAGAGACCTAATCCTGCAGACAGCTTTCTTCATGGTCTAGGAGCGATTTCCCTTGGTTTGGAGGTTCTCCATCCCCCACATTCTTCTTCCACTTCAACCTCTGTCAAGCCTCACTCATTTGAATTAATTTTAAAGGCACTCTTTAAAGCCTCTCACAAAGGGTTTCATAACTTGTTCCAGCAGGAGCAATTGGGGGGAAAAAAAATCCCCTCCTTTATTATCCCAGCTGGAGAATGCTGTGTTTCAGTGCTCTATAACACAGTTGTGTATCATGCCCAGAGGGTCTTTGCTGCACATTAAAGCCGAGGGTGGGTGAAATGTCAGCTACAGTTCAGCCAAGATGGGATCCCTTAGGCCTCGAAATGCAGTCTGTGGCTCTCTTAATGTCACCCTATCCTCCTAATGGGTATAAAAAGGACACAAGGGGCATCAAATGATGAGAAATTAACATCAGAGGCTGTGTTCATCCTTCCTCGGTCTGGAATATCATTGCTCCTAAAGCATCACAAACTGGCAGACAAGCCAGATGACAGGGGCCAGCTCTGTTAGTAGAAGCCTGAAAGCACATGGAGAGGACACGTATCATTGCCCCATGTCTGCTACAGGCTAGTTTCTTGGGAAATCTCATAGAATTTTACAGGCACCAGCTGGTTAAACCAAAGGGTTGATAATTGGCAACAACCCGCCCTGCAACTCTCCTATTCATAGCTCCAGCTACTCATCTTCCCAAACAGGATTGTTCCTGAAACACCATGTGGAGAACACAAAGCACATTGAAGGAAGGTAACTTTATATCAGTCAAGAGGCAGGGAAAAAAAGTCAGGACTGATGAGAGCTGAGCTCCTGTCCTCAGCACTAGACTGTGGCCAAGTCAGAGCCCAGGAGCTCACTCCCTTGAGTCTGGCTGTGACATTGTCCTGCCTGAAGCCTTGCCCAATGCACTGTTTTGAACGTGTGCCTGGCTAATGGATGGGACCCACTGTCCTCCGATGACAGCAGACAGACATGAGGGATGAACCTCACATGGCTAATCCTCTACCTTTCAAGTGAACAAAAAGTTCTGTCAACAGCCCTCAAACAAAAGGAAAAAATAAAAGGATGTTTTACATTTAGCTGATGCTGTGGAACCTGCAGGCTGCATGCTAATTAGCTGGGGAAAGTAACGAGCTTAACTTGAAGCATGGGGGAGAAGAGAGGGTCTAAAAACAAAGGGTTTATCCTAACTGTTGAGACTGCAGAAGATGATTTCTGCTTGGTTGTTTGTTTGTTTCCATGTTTTTATGGGGGGAAAAAATCATAAGAGAGTTGAATGGATAATGACAGTCTGGTAAATACCTGGTCTCCAAAGAGCTGTTCATTTAACACCTACTGTTTCCATTCAGGATTGTCGTTGGATGCTTCATTGTGTGGAGAGCAGCAAAGCCACGAATCAGCGCTGATAACCACGATCATATGGCACAGGCACATCACTTCCTAACCCCTTCATTTAGATCAGGGCTGTGCTTCACCTCCTGTAAGAACGAAAACAAGGTTAGCATCTGGCATCAACCACAGCAGAAAAGTCACCGTCAGTGCTGTGATAGCAATGGGTACCATTTCCACGTTGTTTACGGAGATCCTTAAGGCAGTAAATAAAGGGTAAGGATGAGTCTCTGTTTTCACTGGGCTTTTACCACAGAAAGAAAACTGATCCCCCCTGAAATGCTATGGCACACTCACCAAGCAACTATTGCACCACAGGGAGCTCTGCACCTGAGCAGAAGACCCACTTCCAAGGGAAAGCAGAGCAGGGCTCCTCCTAGAGTCAGTGGATGCAGGAAAGAAGATGCCTTTATATTCCTCTGCCCAAGGGCCTTTCTGTTCCCCTTAACTGAAATATTAATTCAAATATGTCCAGTCTGATCTGCTCAAGTCAAGGTAGGTCTCTGAGTTCGTCTCGCTGAGGCTGGTCTGATGGAGTCTGGTTGAATCTGCTCTGTTTCGACCCTAGTTTATCTTTTTTTTCTGATTTCATGGAGTTTGGTTTAGTTCTTCACTTCAGCAGCCCTAAGCAACTCATGACCAAAGGTGGGGGGTTTTTGTCAGGTCAGCAATTTCCTCCACATGAAACCTCAATGAACATAAAATTAGTGAGAAATTACATTCTGAGGAGACTCAAAACCATAATAAAAAACCCAAAAAACCACTTAGGATAAATTCAGATCGTTGCTAACAATGGGCTCAGCAACAGCCTTGGAAAACTCAGCTGATCTGTTAGGAATGACAATAAGATCAACTGCTGCTTTAATCAACAGATTGAACACAGCAGGGGGGCTCTTCCAATTTGCTTTAGGCTGACAGCTTCCAGAGGATTTTCTCCAGGGCACATCAAAACCTAACCCCTCTGTTTCCTGCCTGGAGGGGAAAGATGGACATACCCTGAGGGTGCCAGCATGAGATTGTCCACAGCTCTGGGGAAGAATCACCTAGTCCAAAGGACCAGGGTGAGATCATGGAGGATACCACATTGAAAAACCCAGTCTGGACTGACCATATACCAAACCATATCAGAGTGCAGCAGGGAAGAAGACCACCATGTACCTATGGTCCACCACACACTCAAGTCTCACATCCCCCAGCTGCACTTAGCACGTTCCTGCCTTATCTCAGCTCTCCACTGTCTGGCGCTTTCCTCTGCACTCTTCTCTCACCTGCCATGGAGACAGGAAGAAGCTTCTCCTCTGACCATCACTGAGGAAATAAATTATACAATAAAAATGGTAATAAAAACAAACCCTTATTCCTACTCCATCTGCCAAAGAAGTGATGCATTGTGTAGGTGCACCAGCTTAAGGACCCAGACAGCTCAGAAGTTTCCAAGAGCTACCTCTTGCTCTGTGTGGATGTGGGCCATCTCATATACACACAGGCTTAGGAGCTCCTTGGATTGCAGTGACCTTGCTGTCTGCAAGACAAGAGTCCCAGCTCAATTTGAAATTTCTGGCACTTTGTACACCCGACCAAGGCAAAGGGAATTGCAGTCTAATGAGATGTTGGTCCCAGCTGGGATGCTGTTCAAGGAGGGAGAGGGCAAAGGAACCTCTGACAGTAAAAGGCAGAGAAATGAATAGGAAGAACATCAAGGCAAAGTGACAGAGACCTATTGCCTACCCAGATAACGTGGGGATATGGAATGGAAATGAGGAATGGAAGGCACAGGGATAATGCAATAAAGGTTAATGTAGATGGGATGCTGCCTTGAACAGATAGCACAGTTAAAACCAGGATTGTGCAGCTGGTGCGCTCTAGAAATCTCCATGACTGATGAAATGAGAGACACTGCGGTGTGGGAGAGGCTGCTGCGAACCCCAGGTCATGGGCTAGAAAACAAGAGCTGCTGATGGTGGGAAACTGCAGCCCTGTTGCTGAGCACACAGTTTATCTGGGTTACACTCCTGTTGGGGTTGGTGATTTGCCCAGGAGCACAATCACTGCTGGATGCTCTGCCACAGCTAAGAGGATCTCCACAGCAGACAGTGGGTAAAGGGACCAGCCGAGAGCGGCTAGTGAATCCACTGTACAAGTGCATTGAATCCAGTGGCATCACGGAAGCCTCCTGCAGCAGAGAAGGAGCTGAGGACAGGGGCACTGCTCAGGAACTGGGGCAACTGTCAGGACAGAGTGGGACTGGTTCAGAGATCACACCATCTGCACAAAGAACAGAGGTTTGGACAGAGAGACATGGGTGAGGCAAAGGGGTGAACACAACTGGAATGAGGGTTGCACTCACTGAGCACAGGATCCACTCCCTGTTCCAGCTCTGCTCCCTTGCTCCCAAAGTCTCCTGCCCCCGGGATCCTGGGCCAGCAGGGTCCAGAGGGGCATTTTACACAGCAGACCTTGTCTGCAACAGTGACTGACCTTGGAGAACCACATATGGCCCATGACTCTCCTCTCAACCTTTCTTCATCCCTCCGCACTGGCCCCTCCAGCCCACACTTGCTGCCTGGCTCCTTTCCTGCACAAATCATTTTCTTGAGCAAACACAATTTACGGGGATGGTGAGGGGGGGCTGCGGAAGGGAAGGCTATTACTGTTCTCTCTGGGTAAAGTGGGCCTCATTACGAGCTCTCTCCATGGCTGGTCAATACCGCTTCCCTGGAGGCTGAGGGACATTTCATTATTCTTCACATTACTTTGTTCATCTCCTCCACGTTTCAGGGGGTATTTATCGAACGCTTTGCATAAGCAGCTTTGGAGCAGAACAGCACACAGAAAGCCTGGACAGAAAATATTCTCGGCTAAGATGGAGTAAGAAAAAGGTCTCCCAGTATTGTCCCCCTGGCCAGCAGCTACCACCTACTGACATGGGTGGTATCACCATCCTCCTCTCACGCTGCTGGAGAAACCAGGTTCCTCCAGCCACTCTGCCACAGCACTGCATATGAAGACAGAGGTGGCAATGAGGGTGAGGGAGTAGTGTCTGTTTCTGGCTTTAGTCCCAAGCCACAGAAAAGGTCTTTTGTCTACACTATAGACAGCGCACCACAAGCCCCGAGATGGGGCTGAACGCAAACTCATAAAGCAACTTCTTTTCAGATTACAATAAAATGTGTTAAACTGCTGCTCACCATGATTATTTTCCAATTATGTTTCAGTTTAGCTCAATTACTTTCCCATTGCTGCTCAGTGAATCTTCTCTGTTTTTCCCTTGAAATGGCTGCTCTGTGTTTATCCCCCCCTGAGGCCAGCTCTGCTGTCTGACCCTCTGACAGGGCACCAGAGACCAGGTCCTAAGCAGCCTGTGGGTCTTCTGCTAGGCACTTGCTCCCACAGGGGCTGGAATTCCTCACAGGCCACCCCTCTAGGGAGGGAGCTTTCTTTCTTCACCCTTACTTAGGCTCTGGGAGCTTCTCCCTTTCCTTATTCCCAATCCCAGGTCCCGCCTTTCCCTGGCATTGGATCCAAGACCCTTGGTGCAGAACTGTCGCCTGTCTGGGAGGCTTCCTAGCCCAGAGGGCTCGGAGAAGCCTGTCCACTTGCAAGGAAACAACGGACCTCAGCGGACATTAATCCCACTTTATTTTAATAACCCTCATGTCTCTCTCCCCCTGCCTTTGCACAGACCTGGGAGACATAGGGATCTCTCTTTGGTTTGGATGCATCCCTATTTAGGAGGTTAATTACAAAAACTGTAATTCTATGGCCCTCCTAATGTTATGTGGAACAAAGGTTAATTGATGTGATTACAGCTCACGAGTTGAAATGCCGTCCTTAGTGGGATGGATGATTTCAAGCATATGGGCTGCAATTATTTCTCCCCCTTGACTCACTGGGGTTTTGCTAAACCCATTGTAGGGACCTAATGATATGTAATGGCATGAAGATACAGTGGATAATAGTTACATAACTCTCTAAACTTTAGTGTTCTTAAAGCTGAGCTGACTGCCATAGGGTGTGTTTCGAGCAATGGGCATGAATCATAGAACTGTAGAATGGTAGGGGTTGGAAGGGACCTCTGGAGATCACCCAGTTCAAACTCCCTGCCAAAGCAGGATCACCTAGGGCAGGCCACACAGAGACACATCCAAGCAGGACAATAAAATGAAAAGTGCAGTAACAGTCATATTAGGTAAGATGA
Source organism: Todus mexicanus (assembly GCA_013389965.1). Taxonomy (NCBI): domain Eukaryota; kingdom Metazoa; phylum Chordata; class Aves; order Coraciiformes; family Todidae; genus Todus; species Todus mexicanus. The sequence goes on from WEIS01100226.1 coordinate 11,294, forward strand.
GGGACCTGTCTCATTCAATAGCCTGTCTCCAACCATCAGCAGATGAGGGCAGGGCAAGTACATGACAGGATTTCCCCAGATTATTCTTCTAGCCACCACTGGCTCGAAGACACCCTGGGTCACACGTGTCATTCCTGTATTTAATATTTCACCATAGATTTTTTCCCCAGAGAGTTGTCCAGTCACATGTGGGATGCTCCACATACCCACTGCCTTGGTGTTTCACAGCTCAGCAGTGCCCCACCGCAAAGCCACCTCCTCTAGTTTCTTCTGAAACTGCCACCTGCCAGTTCCCCTCTAACCCCCCCCAGTCCTGATGATGGGACAGAACAATCATTCTTTGTTCTCCTTCTGTACAGTACTCACAATGTCATAGCTCCTCACCCGTCTCTTCCAGGCAGGGGACTCCTAACCCAGTTAATCATTTTTCACACTCAAGCCATTCCCCACCTTTGGTCATCCTTGCTGCTGCCCTATTCTGAACCTTTTTTAGCTCTATTATATAAACCAAATTTGAGCTAGAGAAGCCACAGCTGTATACCCTCCTCAGTACGTGGCCGATGGCATAATGATGTTCTCTGCTTTGCTTTATTTTCCTTCCTACTGCAGGGCTAGCAGGAGCTTCCTCCACCTCCGAACCATCCTATTGAATTGCCGCGCAACAGGTGCAAAAGGATCACATCAGGTTTGCAGCAGTTATATGACCCACTGTGGTGTGAGACACGGATGAAGAGCTTCGAAAAACATAACAGACCCTCCCAGCACTCAGATATAAAAAGAAACTCCTGCACTCAGGACTTCCAAATCAATTAATAGTGTCCTCACAAACAGCTCATTCATTGCTGTCAGGTCTCCGTAAGAGCTATAAAACAGCTTGAATTAGAGCAAATATGCCTGACTGGTGCTGAGATATGCCCGGATATAATTCTTACAATGTACATAAAGCATAGTTATAGAAAAAACTATAGATTTTCTTTGGCCATTTCCTCTTTATTTTAAAACCCTCTCTTGGCAGAAAAGGAGCACAGGGGCTCGAAGACTCCAAGGAATCCCTATGCAAGAAGTAAGAAAAACTAAGAAGCTGTGCTTTCTCTCACAGCGGGTACATTTCAGCATTACAATTGCAGTCACCAATCCTTCTATTATAAGAACACAAGCAGTCATTCTGGATATCCAAATATTGAAATTCCACGCAGTATTTGCATGGGTAGCTGGAAAGACCATTTCCTCCAGCCATGCACTAGGAATTCAGACGCGTTCTCTGAATTTCAATGGTGACCACGCAGACGAGCAAAATAATGCACATTTTCGATGGCACATTTGGCTAGAATGGCATTAAATTTGCAAGAATAAATTCAATTAGTATAACTGTTCATTCCCCAGCATTTAACTTATTTACACTGAATAAACATATCAGACAAGCCTCTCTCCAGAGATTCTGCACAAGTGCTTGGCAATGGGAGCGTACGCCTTGGTGCATGTGAGTATGATGGAAGGAAATGAATATTTTCTCTTTTTTTTTTGCAAAATAATTATTATTGTGCATTTATATCAGATGTTATATTCAAGGATCTCAAAGCACTTAACAGGTGGAGATTGATACAATGCTGCCTTTTGTTAAACCTTGAGCAATTGCTTATATGTACTTATACCTATAGCATCACAGTATTTTACTGGCTGCGGTACAAAGGCCCTGAATACAGAACTCCAGACATCCTGTGGGCACCTTCCCTTTGGCCAAGCAAAGGCACTCCACGGCTATGGATGCCACAGAAAGAGCAAACAGACCTGAAGGCACACACTGGCTCTTTGCTAGGGCAGAACATTGTGCAGGAAAACTACTCAGATAGTGCTGGGGAAGAAACGAGGCTCCACTGCTAGTGGAAGAACAGCGATTAAACCCAGAAGATCCTGCCAAACTGTCACAGCAGAAGTTGTCTCCAAATCCAGACATTGTTTTAACCTCAAAGGGCTCTGGCACAGAGAGGCAGGGAGCCCAATTCAATCTTATTTTCCGCTTTTGTACACAGACCTGTTTTCCTCACTGCTAACAGGGACCGAGAGGTGAGATAGCCTCACATTCAGTCCCTGCTATGCCAACAAAGCAATGTCGTTAGGTTGGGACAATACACTCATTCTCACCTGTTTCCTAGCAGCCTGAAAAAGCCAGGAGCTTGTCAGTCTCTGCTATCACCTTCAGATTTTCCTTAGGTCCCCTCTCCTCGTGCTCACACGCCTTCCTCTCTCCTTGCTCCTGGCAAGAGCTGCTCTCCTCCAGAGCAGCAGAAACCCCAGCAGATGCTCAGGCTTCTCATATTGTGGGGGGGCACTGTGGCTGAGGCTGTGCGAGTCGCCGTCTTTGTTAGGGAATACAAATGGGACTGCTTGAACTCATTTCACAAATAGCTGTCACAGCGCGGCTGATTGATGCATAGCGAGGGGGTCACTCTGAACTTGGCAGCGGAGAAGAGCGGCATAATACAAGCTGGCTCTTCCCTCCCTGCTCTCCACCACCGTGCCTTTTGTTTTCAGCATCACAGGCCTCCGCTTTTCTTCCAACTAATGGTTCCTTTGGCAAGTCCCTTCAACAGGCTGCTTGAAAGGCTCAGTTCTGCTGCGGAGGGAGGATGAGATTAAACAGGAAGGAAAGATGGGAGGGAGGATGAGAAAGGCAGGCGGAGACCAGCAACAAGATGGGAAGGAGAGATGAAGGGATGAGAAAGCAGGGTGCAGGAGGCAGGAAGAGAGAGACAGAGGAAAGGAAGGATCATTTTCAAGTTGTTCACAATGTGGCCCTGAGCACACCTTCCTAAGCACACCCGCAGACACTGGGGACTTTGACCATGAGCAGTGAGGGAAGTACGGCAGGTGAACAAGTTGTAGTCCCAGGAGCCGGACAAAGGGTGCCTCCCACAGAGATACTGTCCTCATTGCTGCAAGCAAGATGCTGATCACTCGATGCTCTGGTCTCTCAAATGAGAACTCCCTTCTTTTCTCCCCCTATCACAAAGCTGGTCCTGTTCCAGCCCCCCCAATCCTCTAGCAAGAAGGGTGTCTATGGAACCCCCGCTCCTTCAGGTGCCATCAGTGTTCGGAAAGAGGATGGCCAAGGCAGAGAAAATCTCTGGTGTTTTCTGTTCTCTGTCTGCAGGTTCATTTGCTCAATCAAGCCTTGGCCACAGCTCAGTGGAGATGCCCAGGGTCACTTTATCTTGCCTGTTTGTTTGGGCAGTCACTCAAGCAGCTAGTAGCAGAAACAATGGGATTTTCTCTGCTGTGCGTGCGGGCAAAATTAAATGTGATTTGAACTCGCTGCTGGATCTGCACCAAATGAGCCCCTCAGGGCATGAGCTGTCAAGCAATCAATGAGGGGACTCTCATCCCAGCACAGCGAGAACTTTCCCCACCAGAGTAGTACAGGCAGTGTGGCCAGGAGATCACTCTTGCTCCTTCAGATCACTTGCTGGCAGAAGGCTGCCCAGGCTGCCTGTCACAGAACATTCTAGTAGCCTCCATCCTACTTCATCCTCCACCTATGGCAAGAGCAAGAGGCATAGGACAGCCACCTCTGTATGGTCAGGGATGCACCTTCAGCTCACACACACACCCCTGCTCCCCAGCCTCTTAAGGGAACTCAGGTGTCTCCCACAAAACCACAGGACTCAGGCCCTTCTCATGACTTCTGCTTTGGGCCAGCTCCAGGACCATGAGTGTCTCCTTGGTCAACTCCAGAAGGAACACTCGACATTGCCCAAATGCAAGGTTTGCCTTGCAAAGAGGCTGACGGTGGCTTTCAGCAGTCCGAGGCTCCCTCCTCTTGGCCAACTGCCCTGGGAAATCCAGGCCCTGGCTGTCTCAGCAGCCAGCTGATGCTTTGCTATGCCGTGCACTGAAGTCTCCAGTGAAGGCGAGGTACTAAATATGGATCTGCTCCACAGACATGACTCACTCCAGCAGGGTCATCCTGCTCTCTGTAGGTGCTCAGGACTTGCTTTTCTTAGCACTCTGTTTTCCTCTGCTGCTGTGCTTCCTATCCACCCACCCTCCTGCCAGGGCTGCCTAATATGACCATGAAGATAATGAAATCTGTTCCAGTTGTTAAAGCACTACTTCTGCACAAAATTCCTGTTTGAAACACCTCCAGCAGGTGCCACAACTTGCAGCTCCAGCCCTTTCCCAGCCAGGCTTCGTCCAGCAGGCAATTGCTCCTCAGGCCCCTCCTGCCTGCTCTGCTGGTGCTAGTCGAGGTGTAGAACCCCAGGACTAACACCTGCAGTGCCAGCCTCCCTGCGTGGAGGTGAGGACTATTAGTGAGAGATCCTCCATACAATAACGAGTGTTCCCCAATTTTGTAGCTGGAGCAGCTTGGGGTAAAGCAATAATCCAGACAGGCTGTATCAGTTTCTGCTCCGTAGCCCTGGCCTCATGGCAGACTCGCAGCCGTGAGGCTGTTCTGTGGAGCAGTTCGCTGGAGCTGGGGTTTGGGCTCCAGGGCCCCTTTCTTCTTCCCAGGAGCGTCTATGGGAGAAGTTTTGTGGGAGGGAGCAGCACCTCGCAGAGGGAGAGAGGCAGCGAGAGAACTCATTAGGGGGGAAAATCAAAGCAGAGTGTATGCTAATGGAAGGATGAGGTGAGGGAAGGCAGCATCCTAGACAGGCAAGAGGGTCCCCTTCCTCCTGCTCCCTTGGGGGTTCATTATAGGCTGATATTTGTGAAGCGGCACCGCTATCCGATCCGGTGTCACTCTCCACCACCCCGCATATCGACAAATCCCTTCCCACGGGAACCCAGTTAATTTGCTTCCCATCTATTGATCCCTGTGGCAAGTCACCATTAGCGGCAGCTCCGCCTGCCTCCTCCGCCTCGCTCTGCTCCACGCTGGGGAGGAAGGGGAGCAGCAGGCTCATTACTGGAGAGAGGCGTTTAGGGGCGACCAGAGATGAAAGGTGCCGAATTGTTCCCTGGGCCCACTCCCCATTACAGAGAGATTCTTCTTATTTATAAGGCCAGCAGCATCCCCCTGATTAGCAAATGCTTTCAGGCTCCCTCTCCCCTGCACTCAGCATATTGATTAGCCTTTGTTCGCCGCTTTATGAACCCGTTCGTTAATGGGCTGGGAGCTTGTAAACGCACATTGGATTTCCTTTTAAATCTGCCTGAACGAAGGAACCGCTGACTGTTTACAAGGGGGAGAGTTACAGCCCTGCAGCCACTGCCAGCAAACTTTGCTGATGACTGAGAGTGGGTCATCCCTTCCCCGCAACACATCCCCAGCTCGCTCCACCTTGGCTCCTCTTGTCCAGGATGTGCTTTGTTGAGAGGGAAGAAGGGACGGACCAAGAAGGTTTGGGTGGCTCCTGTTCTTTGCGCCTTACTCCACACCACGGTCCCTCCTAGGCCGTGCCCCAGCTGGGGCTGTTGAAGGGATCATGGCACATTACAGATTTCTCCCTCAGGCATGTGTGGCACCTTTCTGCTTCTCCCTGGATGGTCTGGCTCTGTGGAATCTGCCCATCAGCGTCAGCTCTGTGGTGCCGCCCGTGGGAAATACCTCCCCCTCTCACCAGGGCTCTGAGGTACTGGCAGTATCCCCATCCCTTGCCCAATTCCCCATCACTAGGATGAAGGAGAAGGCTCCAGCCCCCAGGGAGATAGATAGGGAGCACTCTTGGACCAGTTACTCGTGGCAGGCAATTTTCTAAGCCCATTCCAGAGCCAGACGCCACGCTCCTCTGGGCATGTCAGGATAAGTTTTGGGGGTAATGCTAGAGCCTTGCCACAAGCCATAGAAGATCAGACCCTTGAAGTCGATTCTTCCACTAACATTTACAAAAAATATGTCTATCACCCCACTCTGCAAGTCACTCCCCTTATTTTGAATGCTAACTGGATTCAGTGAAATGGCAGGTGGCTGGCATTCCCTCCAGGAGGAAAAGAGGCTGAGCTCCCTGATATATATTGTGTCTTCAGTCCTATTTGCTCAGCTGTAGATCTGCCTGTCCTGGACTTTCCTAGGCCATCCATCCTCTTACTATCAGACACAGCCAGGACACCATCGTTTACTCCTAAAACTTTGATAAAGCTAGCTCTGAGCGTTATGGCCCAAGGTTCTCCTTCCATTTGTTAGACCCTTCAGTTTTGGGCATCGCAACTCCACTTCCTTTCCTCACTGCAGTTTGATTTATGAAGCTGTATGAACTGTCGCCCAAGTGGAGATTTCAGGGTCATTTTGACTGTAGATTTCCCAGTTTGGAAATGTTGGAGTATCCGCGACAAAGCTCACAACAGACTTTGGTAGGAGGGAACCTCCCCTGCTTAAAGATACATCTCTATTGCTCGAACTAAGAGTCATTCTTCCAGCAGAAAGTCAGTAGAAAGCTATTAGAGCTGCTTCAGTTGGCTATTGCGGGGAAACATTATCACTTGTACTAAGCTAATGTACTGCTTTTTCTTGCGATGCTCCAATAGATTGCTTTTGCTTGCACATTACTGGATCTTGCCAGGGAGCCACAAGCCTAAACTAATATCGCAGAGGTGTATTCCAGGTACAACGTGCTGTGCTGTACCTGCTTCCCTTACTCAGAAAGCAGGAATGTTAATGTCATGGGCTTGATGGAGAGCTGCTGGCAAAGTAAAGCAATAAGAAAATCAGGATTCTCCAGCCTCCATGTTGCTAGGAAAGTGCGAATTTGATTTATACCATTTTAAATGGGCAAGGTTCAGGACTCCTAGCATGCTGAGATAGGTCTTGGGGCTTTTGTCTGTGAGACCAGGGAAACACTTCTGGAATATGACAAGCAAGGGAACAGCATCCCTGTCAGGAAGCAGAGTCCCACTATCTCTCGCAGAACTAGAGAAAACTTATCCAGAGACTTGTACCAGAAAGCCAGAGAATGGACTTGTGGCTCTCTCAAATGCAGTTTGCCTATGTTTTTCTATCTCTCAAAAAATCCAGAAGTCATAAAAACAGCTGCCACCTAAATTTTCCTTCTCAGTGCATACAACATGAGGAAGGGGCATGTTTGTGCATACAATTCACAGATAACCCAAAGCCCAAAGCATACCAAGATGCTCTTTAGACGGGTCCTGGCTGGAAGCCAATTGCATTTTTATGAAAGGTTTTACCTCCTGAGACTTTAAAAACTTCCTACATTCCCTCAAGGGTAACTCCTTTCCCAGAAGCTGTAGCAAGGTCTCTGGAATAAAGTCCGCCAAAGAATCACTGTAATTTGTCAGTGCCTTCATTTCTGTCTGTAGCCTGTCCTGCTGCAGCAGCCCAATCCATCCACCCACATATCTAGTCACATTGAGGCAGTGAAAGGATTACACAAGTCCAGGGGACCTTTGGAGCTCACTTTCTGAGAAAACAAGTTTGTTCTTTATATCCATTTCTTTTTCTTTGCAAACAAGAGACACAGAGATAGTCCTTGCCAGCGCCCTTTCTGTGGCACTTTCTGCCTCTGAGAAGCAGCTGACAGCAATATGTTTCACCTGAAGTCTGCAGCTTTGTCCTCCCTGAGAATGCTTCAGAGTTGGAGAGCCAAAGATCAAAAATGGGTCAGGTAGGGAGAGACAAGTAGCTTGGCTGCTGTAAGACAGGGAAAAGGAGAGAGCAGAGGAACACCTCTTCTTCACCAGAACTGACCCCACTCCCAGCAGCCAGGCTCAGGTGTTCTGAGCCTGGCTGGTGCTCTTTCTGCACCTTCGAGGTGGAGAGGATTAGCTCAGGACTCCAAGCTGAATCCTGCTGTAGGATCTGGGAAGACAAATCATCCCTCCTTGCACAGCCTCAAGCCAAAATTAGGAGTTTCTGGTCCTGAAGGAAAGAGCACAGAGATCACCTTTTCATTGCCTTGGAGATGTCACACAAACAGTGCCAGCCTCTTGTGGGACTGCTTCCCAGCTGGTACATCCTGAGAGTGACGGAAACACAGAAGGACACAGATCCAGCAAAATGTGAGGAGATAAAGGATAGCAAAGGGGTAGATGAATAGTATAAATTAGAGTATAAATTGGTTTGGGATAACACAGAGGTATCCTGAGTGCTATAAAATGCCACAGATGGGGAGACAGCCACATAAAACGTAGTGGCAGTGTAAAAATCAAAGTCTGGCACTAACAGCTGTGATCTTTTTTAATCTATTGATTAAACTAGTGATCCTTTCCAGTGCTAAACACTACTAATCTGTTGTCCTGGGAATAAACTGGGAGCTGGGAAGGAATAGGTTGCTCTCTCAGGAACATTTTTCAAGGTTTTAGCAGTTTTATCATGCCAAAGTAGGATTTTGAGCTTTCTCATAAAGGAAAGGGAGAAAAAAAAACCCAAAAACCCCAAGAACAAAATCATGGAAATGGCGACGCTTCTCTAATAGTCAGGGAATCAGAGTGTATGGAGGGGAAGAGTGCACCCCAAGTTTATTTAGTACCCTAACTGACAGGGTATGGCACACTGACTGAGCTCTTGCCATCTCTGTCGGTGGAGCTGGCCCACGTGGTAACAAGTCATTACGAGAGACCCAAGTAACCTAATACACAGAGAGAGACAGAGAGATGGATAACCTGACGAGATGGACTTAAATTATTGCGGCAACTTTGAGGTGCGAGCTGTTTGTAGAGCTGCCATTTCTAGGTGGCAGCTGTGAGGATTTGCTAGCTAACATATTACAGTGGTACTTCAGAGGTACGAGAGGTGCCTACCCTCGCTGTGGTACCTGGTTCTTCTACAGAACACACATGGAGTGAGACTAGAGCAGCAGAGGACCAGAGCCAGGATGACTTGCTAATCTCACCCAGCCAGAGCAGTCGTAAAGTCTGCAATGGCAGAGGTATCCTGAGAATGATGAGAAGGAAGGAGGCTGGAGTCAGCCAGGAGCAGAGCTGGGACCCTTTTCACTGGAACTGAGTCCACATTCAGACATATTGGGACCGTCCAAGTGGATCTCAACATTGTTAGACAGTTTCTAATGACAGACAGATATTGCTCAGCACGAGCAGTCCATTTTTGTCTCTTCCTTATTCCCTCTGAATTGTCCCCTACAAACAAAGATTTTTCTCCCTCTCCTTCCTCTTGCTCTCACTGAAGTCTAGAATCACCTCAGCTCCCTCCCTCAACTCATGCCTGGGCCAATTTAGAGTGTTAATTAGTGATGAATTAGTAGCACAAATCCCATTTGAAGCCCCAGACTCACTATGATTAAATCCTATGAGAGACCTGACAAATCTTATGTTAATATCTTCCTTTTCTTCATCAAGCAATTACTTCTCACTTCATTTGTCTGCAAAGGCTGAGCCCACACCCTCAGCCCGGGTGCGGGCATGTGCAGTTCAACTTTGTCAATTAATTATTGAATGGCTTATTTCATGCTGTTAGACTATTTAAATAGATAGATAAATAAATAAATAAATGTGAAAGCACCTCCTTAATTATTAAATTTCACATGTTGGGTGTAAAAGCTGCTGACACCAGCTCTTCCCCTCCTAAAGCTTCCTCCGAGCACCACCACAGCTGTGTTCCTTCCTGGCTATTTCAATCACAATGGCACTTCACCTTGCCATGCAGAGACCACCATGAGTCCAGCCCTCGTCTAAAGCCTGATGAAGTCAAAGAAAAGATTTACATTGTCTTCAGAGGGACTTGAGTCCTTCCTAAAGACTGATGTGCTCTTACAGCGTGGGTACTTTGGGGATTTAGCACCTTTCTGATAAGAAATATTAGGAGGCTAGCTAGGGTAGTTGAGACCAAATGTCCTCCTCCACCAGGGTGTTTCACAAAGGTTCAGAGCAGAAGCAACAGTCAAGTACCTTTGCCCTTCCCAACAGCACAGTTTGTTGAACTGCAGTCAGCAACCCTTGAATGAAGCTCAAAAAGGTGGTGTCAAGGCCTTTTTTGTTGATCAAAGAGCTGAGTCCCAATCTTAGTGCTACTAATTGTCCATACCCAATGGGAAACTAACTCTTTCTTCTCTGCCTGAGCTGCCAAAGGGCAGGATTCAGTCCCACACAGCCTCCTGCTTCCAAAGCAGAGACCTCAGCCCCTAATAACTCTCCCTTGGGTACTTCTCTTCCAAGAGGAGAGCTCTTAGCTGGTGACTTGCTGAGTTTGCAAAGAACAATGGTTTAAAGCAGATGTTTCACTTTTGCCTGTCAGCTCTGCTCAATATCCCACTGGGGAGCTGTGGGCAGAAGCCTGAGTCACTCTGCATCAGCACCAGAACAGCTGACCCATCTCTGCACGCTCTCCAGCTGACTGAAAGAGTGACGTAGCTTCAAGTGATGGGTTGCCCCAGGAGACTCAGTGATGGTGCTGTAATCTACAATCACTTTTCCTGGCTTCCTCCAGGGTCAGCAAAAGATCTGCTGGCAACAGGAGCAGCCTGTGTGCTTCCTACTGAGCCCACTCTCTGGTTTCGCTCCATCCCACTGGAGGAAGCACCTCAGGGCCTGCGATCACCGTTGTCTTGAATGCCCACCTCCCTTAAGCAACAGCGGTGTCTACACCAAAACCCCAAACGTGGGGCAGCTGCTCACACGTCCTGCTGGCATTTGCTCAGTCCCAGCCCATTCTGGGGCTACCAAGCTGCATCCATTTTTTATGGGGAACTAGACCTTAGAAGCTCTTGGGAGGCCTGCCTGGCCCAGCTGAACTCCGGCAAAGGCCGCGCTTAGGTTCAGAGGAAGGGACTAATGTCAGGAAAGGGCTGTGGGGATTACCTCCAGCCTGGTCCTGCTGCTCTTTCCCATCCAAGCATCTGCTGTAAGGCCAGAAGCTGAGCCCAGGGCCTCCAGCAGGGCAGCACCCACAGCCGAGCTCCACGCTAGGTGCTGAAAAGCTACATCATTCTAGAGTGGTGAGTGCGAAAAGCAGCAGGACTGTATGTGGGAGGAAAGAAGTGAAAAGGAGCAAAGGCAGCCTACATTTCAGAAAATACTCCCTCCCCACCCCCAATGGATTAAAGACTCCAGAGCTGTCTGCTGGTAGGCAAGGAGCATCAACTATCATGGGCACCAGAGACTGCAGGGCCTGCTTCGGCTGCAATAGCTGGGACTTTGCTTCCAGTCTGGAGCAATAAAAATGCCCCTCTGTTCCCTGCAGCTGACTCGCAAACCACAGCCAGGCACATCAGAGGGAAGCAAGCAATTAAAGAGACAAAGTGCTGAAAAATACATAACAAAAGCCCTGCAAATGGGCACTGGGAGCCTGGAGAACAAAGGCAACACGCGTTAATGATGAACATGATTTGGTTAATTTTTAATAGTCCATAACAGAAGCAATGGATTGGAGAAGCAAGCGAGTGTCAGGCAGGAAACTCTTCCTTTCTTCCGTGCACCCTCCTTATAGGAGATGACAGCTTCCTCCCTCCCTTCCCAACAGGGACTGTCTTCACGTCTCTAACCCAAGAAGCTTTCAAGAGATGCAGTGTAGATGGGGTTTAAGTTTTACATATGAGCTCCCTGAGCCCAGAAACACAGCCCAAGACATCTGAGAAAGTCTGACAGGGAGCATGAGGGTCTCAGCTTGTGATGCTTTCAGGAAGTTTAAGCTCAAAGACATTGCTGCGTGGCCAGAGATGAAGATGTGTGTGCCATGGAGCTTGCTTGGGCCCCTTGCCCCACTGCCTTGTGGCAGGAGAGGTACCATAGCCATGCATGTGCTGAGGTATCAGAGCCAGGGACCTGTATGCTGGCTCCTAGCAGGGCAGGTACATGCATATCCCAAGAGTTGATTTTGGCAATGGGATAGCCGCATCCCTGAGAGCCATGAAACTTGCAATCGCCGTCAAGCTACTTTCTCAGGTCGAGCAGGAGTTTGGCAAGGTCATCACATCCAGCCCCTGGGAGAGAGTCCCAGACCATCTCCAGAGAGACCATTGCCCTGATATGAGCTGATGAGCTGCGTGTTGGGACAAAGGAGGCATGGGCCACCCATACAACAGCTCCTGCACCTGTATGAGCTGGTGAAGCCCAGAGGAGCCTTCACAACTCATCCAGGACAGGGTCTGTCAGGCAGTGTGGCCATCCCACCTCCACAATACAAAAAACTAGCACTGCGGACCCCAGCTGAGGGGGCTGCAGCGGGGATGGCAGGGGGCGAGGACGCATCCTCCCAGGAGCTGCAGCCTGGTGAGATGCTGGGGAAAGGACTGTCAAAAACTAATTTAAAAATGTAGCGCTCTGCTTGATTTCATGTCTCAACATGTCGCTTAACAGCAATTTAGTCATATCCCCCCCTGCCTTCCGCTGAGGCACTGACACTTTTTTAATAAAAATACATAGAGGAGCTTCAGGCACTTTATTAAGCGCACAGCAAGGGTGCCAGCACCCATGTCTCTGCCCCACGCTCCCTATTAGCGTAATGAGAGCTTGCAGGAGCACGGAGACCCCTCCCTGGCTCCAGCTGAACACTCACGACCTGATTTCCCAGAGCACATGCTTGGCTTCCTCAAGAAATCACATCTTCAGCTGGTGCCCAGGGGTGGGCTCTGCTTAGGTGAAAGGCATTCAGCAAACTTGATCTGCCAGCAAGCTTATATAATTATTAGAATTTCTAATTTTTTTTTTTTTTTTGTCCTTTTTTTCTTTTCTTTTTTTTTTTAGTGGCCCCCAGCCATGTTGCGATGCAGAAGCTGCTGCTGCCATGGTTACAGTCCCAGCCAGCTGATACTCAGCTCTCAGCTACAGTCTCCGGAGGGTGCTGAGTCCTGGGAGTCCATGTGCCGTGCTGACCCCCTTCCCGAGGGGGCAGGACTGCCTGGCACAACCGCCACCTGACAGCTTCTCTGGCCACCCCTGCATTGGATCTTTGTACCTGCAAACTTTCTGGCTTTGAACTCAGCACCGCCCTGTTGCACTCAGGCACCCAGCACATGGCGATCTGAGGCAAGCCCAGCACCCAAGAGAAGCAGAAGGAGTTACTGTCTGCAGCCGGTATGAGCAGATCTGGCTGATGCTGGGGTTGCCCATCAGGAGACAAGCCCCAAGCCAGTGTGCTGTGGGTGGCTGTTGGTGGGTTGGAGCTGAACAAGCAACTTCCAGGGCCTTGTGGCTTATTTCATAGGCTGCTTATCTCTCACTCACATGTAAATGTCTCTCCTTACTCTCTCTGAGAGGAAAAGCCAGTCAATGGCCAAGGTGTCACGCATCAGCTGATATGACCCAAAGGCTTTTTCTTGCTGGTGAAAATTCACATTCCTTTCTCCCTAGTCATCCAGCAGCACAGCTCAGGTTTCCAGATGGCTTTTCTGGGGCTCAGGCTCAGACTGAGTGCAGGTAAAGTGCTCTCTGTGTCATTCCATTGATGGTCCAAAGCATAGCCCGAGTTTGGCTATTTTCCTTGGCACCAGGAACCCCAAAAGCAGAGAAAAAAATCCACATCGTTAAGACAGGGGAATAGTTTATGGGATTCTCCATGTACCTCTTCCAGTGGCTCCAGAGAAATCTAAGCTCTATTCCCCAATTGAACTAGAAGATGTCAGTTATCCCAGAAATCCTGACCTGATGCCAAGCCAGGAATCTCAAGGGAAGTTCTCTTTTTCTGTCAGCTTCCCAGGTCCCTGTCTACACCACAAGCAGTCCAGTTAACTCTGCAGTCAACCTCTGGATGGTCTTTAAACTCTTGCAACCCTTAGAAGAAAAAACACCTGTCCTCCATCGCTGACTGCACCTCACCACCCCCAAGGTTTCCAGCATTAGGGTGCCAGGGACACTTTCCTTGCCCAGGTTGGCATAGGTAAGGAGTTAAGCCCAGGGCAGGCAGACTGATGACCTCCTTGAGTTGTGTCCCACTGCCAGCAGGACCCCTACCAGAGGCTCTGGGAGATACCTCTGCTCTTTGTGCCAAAGCAGTGAGCAGCTGCCTGAACTCCCCTCCTTGCAGGGATGAGGGGTAACTATGGTAACTGTCTCCAGCTGCATCCCAGCTCCATGTTTGCCTCTCCTCAATACTGCTTGTGTTTATATTCGATGCTCCTTTCACAGCGTACTCCCTCTTTCTCCCAATGAAAGGCAGAAAGTATGGTCTTGCAATAGTTTCCAGCCTCCCCTCCCTGCAGACTGTGCCAACCACGGACTAAGTGACCTGCGTAGGTAAGGCATTAGCTGGCTCAACACCTTCCCTGTTCATCACCTGAGAGCCCCCACAGGTTCGTGGCAGGGCTAGTTAATCACCAAAGCACAAAATGAGCAGCTGTGGCCTGACAGGAGCCTGGAGGTGCCAGCAGGCATCAGCAAGCGCCACCCAAGAGGCACACTGCAAGGGGTCGGGGAGTGGCACACTCACAGCTAGGGTTTGGACACACACCAGCCTGGGTTGTTTCCAGAATTATCTGATAAAGCAATATAGGCATCACCCTTAATCGCTGCGTAACTTCATCCCCAAGACGTAGAACAGGGTGACTGCGCTTCCATCACGTTCATCACAACCTTCAGGCCAGGGCCACCGCTCTGCACTGCAGCGCCTGGCACCAGAATTTATGCTCCAATCTCAGCTGTGACCATTCAGGTAAAAATTTTCAAAAGCATCTAAAT
>WEIS01100238.1:0-18021 GCA_013389965.1 Todus mexicanus
TTTTTTTTTTCTGTGACAAGTGATGAAAGATCCTTCTGGGTACTTTCCAGCAAATGTCAGGAGCTACCTTTGCCATTTCCCATCTTGAATTGGGACTGGCGGGTGATTATCTGAGCAAATAGCAGAGCCTCTGCACAAATGAAACTTGTTGCTTCCCAGAACTGGTAGAGAAGTTGCCGAAGGTGAGAGCTCTGCATTTGTCCCATTAGAGGTGTGTTTGTTCTTGCACCAGACTTCTTAGAGAGCAAGAAGAGCTGCAGACCTGGCAGCCATCTCCAGAGCAGCATGTTTTGTTGCTTCTGCTGGGAAATCGAACTCACCTTCGGGTGATGAAAAGGATAATTTTATACCTGTGTATGTTTCAAGTAAGGTTTTAAAAGCCACTCTGCCTTCATGGGCTTTCATATTCTCTTCCTTACTCAATGCCAGGATCATCTACGTTGTATCTTAGTGTTTTGTTCAGGTGGTTGCTGTACAGCACAACGTTTTGCCCATATGAACAGTAAAAATAGAGCTGCGGGTGTAATTGTGGGCAGTGCAAGCCGTGGAATTAATTGAGGCAGGAGAGAGGAAGCAGGATATTTTTTAGCATTCTGCCTAAAATTGCTGTGTTTTAGCCATAGGAACTCGTGAGCGACAGTTTTCAGCAGTTACAGAAGAAAATGGAATGGAAATAGAACTGAGGCTGGTCTCTCTAAACACGGCTGCAGGATAAACACCTCTGCAGAAAGGCAAATTTAGAGAGGATTTCTTTGTCCAAGTATGAAACCCAAGTGCTGTTTGTGTTACAGTCCTTTTGTTGGCAGTTTTGTGTTTGTGAATACAGTCCTCGCAGTTATTTTTTATTTTGTGACTCTCGTACCGCTTATATTTTTAGTTCTGCTCTGTTAACTAGTGCATTGTGCAATAATTAGTCCCATGCTTTGATTCTCAGCTGTTATTTTTAATGAGTCTCGAGAAGAGTAACCTGTGGGAGACTTGCATGCTCTTTGTTACCATCCCCATGGAGCTGTGCGTGCAGCTAATCCGGATGAGTTCAGAGGAGCCCTCGACTTTTGAGTAATGTGGCTATTTTCTTCTTCATAGGACTGAGTTTGCCCTAAAAGAAATCATGTCATCAGGAGGAGCTGAAGATGATATTCCCCAAGCAGAGAGGAAAACAGTGACAGACTTTTGCTACTTATTGGATAAATCTAAGCAGCTATTCAATGGCTTAAGGTTAGTGCACTTTCGACAGTATTCCTTCAGAAAAGCACTGGAACATCCACTTCAGTACCTGAGCGATGCTGAAGTCAGTCGTGCAGTGAACGTGGCGAACTAAACACACTCACTAAACATGCACCTGTGCATGGCTCGTTGTGGGGCGTGTGTGTAAGGATGTCTGTAGGAACAGAGGTTCGCGCGTTTCTTCTGAGACTGTGGGGAAGGAAATGTGAGAAAGGCGAGCTGAACGTCTCCATGGTGGCAGGTAACAGTAAAGGAGAAGTGGGAAATTCCCACGAACTGACAGAATTTGTACTGAAGTGTTGTGTGTGAAGCCACGAAGAAGGGCTAGGTGCGGCTGCGCACACTTCACACCACCCAGATCCAAAACCCCACAGCCCGTGTACCAAACGAAAAAGGCATGAGGAGTATTAGCCCAGGTGGGAGGAGAGGGAAGGAGGGAATAATCTAGGGGGGGAAAAATTCAGGAAGTGATAAACAGAAACACCCAAACCATAGACTGTCGGTGTCTGATGAAACAAATGCTTCATCTGAGCTGTGGAAAGAGGTAAAAATTGCATTTATCTACAAAACAGGCAATACCATCCAGAAGGTCTAGCTGCTCTGTCTGCACCAGTAAGAAGGGCAATGAGAGTACGGGGAGTTGAAGGAACACAGTTGACATTTGGACAGTGATGTAGGCACCCTGTTTATGTCAATATATGCTGAGTTAAAGATGAAAGAGCTGTTTTATTTCTGAGCTTTGGTGTAGAGTCTCTTAGGCAACATGAGTTTTAGCTCCTTTCTTGTTGGCAGTTCAGTCTCTTACTGGTCTCTGAGTAATGCTGTATGTTTGGGCCCATATAGCTGCTGGTTTTCAAACACAGATGGTTAGCAAAGATGTTTTTAATTCCTTCCCCCTCGCCCCCCGCTATTGATAAGCCTTTCCTGTGCTTTAGAAGTTGATTATCAAATCCAAAACAAACAGTTTGTGCTCCAGAATCTGGATGCTAACGGGGCAGTAGAGACAAGGAGTTCCTGGTGGTTGCCTTCGACACACCATGGAGCAGAGCCGAAAGCAAAAGGACTGGGATCTGGAGGGCAGGATTTCCAGGGCCACGTATGCCTTTACATTCTGATACAGCTTTCTTGACATTTTGGCCTGAATCACTGAAGAGTAGAGATTCATACAGTTCACGTCTGGGTGTGTGATGCTCAAGTCCAGATCGCGAAGATCTCCCGTTTCCTTTGGGCATGGAGGGAGTTAGTACTTGTATCACATTTCCAGAGGAGAGGTGTAGTTTCTGTGCATATCCGCCGTACTTTGCCAAAAAGCAAACCTTCATATCCAGCTGGATCAAAAGAAAACGGAAAATGCCTTTGATGAAATTTGGGCAGTAAAAACAGAGAGATACCAATAAACGTGGCTCCTTCTTGCACTGCACCTAATGAGCGCTTTACCCGTAAGGCTCGTGATTCCTGTGGACATCATGGCTGGATCAAGCGGCGTTATGGTTTCCAGGTGTCTCTTCTGTCAGTGCCTGTTCTCTTCTGGGTACTTCACCTGGAAATGACTTGGCAAGTATCCCAATTCTTAGTCCAGTCCCTCTAGCGTAATAAATGCATTTGATGCATGCCTGCCGCCTTCTGTTTGGAAGATGCGATGGCCTTTGCTGCTGTGTTTTACGCCGTTCTCTTACCCCTGCCATGTCTCATGGAGAAGAAGTGATGGGGGAGGGAGAGGAGAGCAATGATTTCCTTCCTGAAACCTCCTCTGGGCACTTCAGCTACAGGGAGCTGAGCCTATAGCTGTGTTGGCAGCTGCTTAGCTGTTGCTGCTGCCAAAAATGCAAGGGCTCAGCCTGCCACGTCTTTGTTTCAGTAGCATTTCCTTCCTCTCTGCCCAATACAGATGCCAAATACAGCATTTGAGGAAAACATAGGATGATCTGCCAAGGTTGCTGCTCCAAAGTATACTTCATGCTTGCACTACCAGTGATACCATCCTTTTGTGGCTGTGCCTGCTAGAATAACCTAGGGGGGGAAGTTGTCTTTCTGGTGTCTGTACTGCCCAAACACCCTGAGCTATGAGTTAGGAGCAACTGTTCATGAAGTATCTTCCCATTGCTCTCCCATCTCCTTTCCCCACTCCCAGTTGCTTTTTTTCTTGGACAAAGGCTGGAAGGAGGGAGCTGGTTGGGAAGCAGTTTCTCGTGGTTTACTGTCACCAGTTATTATTTTCTTTTTAATGTTAAAAACTGCTTAACCTATTTAGTATCGCAGAGAAGCTGGAAACTTGAAGAGCTAGAAAGTCTCTCCACATCCATCCCACTTCCCCAGGGTGTAAGGTCTCATTGCTCATCGTGCAGGCTGCAAGAATCACGACTGCCGTCCAAAGAGGCGACGATGTTTAACCATTTACTTTGTAAGCTTCTAGTAAGATGCAAGTTGAACCGCTTAGTTTTGTTCCATGCTGCTGCTGATTTAGAGGCAACAGGACCCTGTTAGTGGCGGGGAACGCCGCGGGCTGTACCCTGCGTGGTACTGGAAGGAGCTGGCTTCTCACCGAGTGCATTGGTGAGACCAGTTACCGCGAGCGCTGCTGGTGTGCTTGGTGTCTTTGTGGGTTATTAGAAGGCGATG
Source organism: Todus mexicanus (assembly GCA_013389965.1). Taxonomy (NCBI): domain Eukaryota; kingdom Metazoa; phylum Chordata; class Aves; order Coraciiformes; family Todidae; genus Todus; species Todus mexicanus. Next base: position 3,847 of record WEIS01100238.1, read on the forward strand.
GAGAAGCTACACTACAACGCCGGTATCCCGCTGCTGCTCGGGCTCTGGGAACAGGAGCCTGTAATTACTACAAGCCTATGAACATAAAAGGAAATTGTCTTTTTTATCACCTGTCAAAACTGTGAATGTATTTAAAGCTCTGAATGTTAAACTTACAGCTATTGTAGCCTCGCTTTCTGCAGCGTACTGCCGAGCCTCGAGGACTTTCTCAACATCTTTACGTCTCTGGAAGCTGTCCCTGTGTGACAGCTTCCATGTGGTGCTGGCCTAGCAAACCTCAGCACCTTTAATTGGTTTTCAGCCAGTATCATCTGGCTTCTGCCAACAGCACGGCTGAAATGAACTACTGACACAAAATTAATTATGAGCACATAAGTAGTGCTGGTCTTTGCTGAGACTGTACAGCAAGAACTGGATAAATTCTGGACTGTCTGGTGAATTTATCCACCAGCCACCGCGACTGGGCAAGGGAACCCATCTTCTGTGCTCAGCGTGACAAACCCATCCTTCCAGAACACCTGAGCTGGTGTCTTCACGTCCACTTTGGAATGTTTTAAAAGCCAAGAAACTGGAAACAGGTTACGCTTGTTGGAGGCAATTGTAATGAAGCGTGTCACTGTCCTCCTTGTCTGGATAGAACTGTCCTAAGTCAAAGCACCTTCGTTCCCTCCCCTCGACCAGGATTCCTTCTTGCTGCCCCTTCCTCGCTCCAGTAAAGCTCGTGGTCAGTGGTGACGGCATGAGGGAGCACCCCTGCCACGCATCCTCAGCCAGGCACACCCTAGAGGAGATCCAGGCTCTTGCCTTTTTCTCTCCATAGTGCTCTAGAATCCTTCTGTAAATCTGGAAGCAGCAAAATGGCTTGATCTCACGTAGATCTTTTGCTCCCAAGTTGGGTGTGTAATTGCTCCTAGATCATGTATGCTCTGTCTCCTTCAGTGGGAAGAGCTGTATTAATAATCCACTCTGCAGCCAACCGAGTCTTCAGTATTCTTTGGGGCTGTTTCTCACCAAATACTGCAGATCCTCCAGTCTGATTAAATAAAACCAACAAAACACGGCACTAAATGTCCTTTTTTGCTTACGCATCCATTTTCTCACAGCAGAATCTCTCGGTACACGGGAGCAACACGCGTGACGTTCAGAGCACAGAGCGGTAAATGGATGGCGGCGATGGCAGCTCTTGTCTGCGTTACTGTGGTGAAACCACGGTAATGTATTGTCATAAATGAAGTTTTATTACAGCCATGTCAGAATACTATCAAAAGAACAAGTGCTACTGTCTGTTTCCATGGAGATCCTTCCTGTTCCCTGGGGAGCCGCGGAATCGCGTGGTATTGTGCAGCTATGCCAGCTGCAATTAGGCGGACACGCTGCTGGAGGAATATGCGTGTGGACACCCAGCAGTGACCGCGGCCGGCAGCGGCCGAACGCGTGTGCACTGCGCCAACGGGGGCTCTTTCAAGTGCCGCTGGTGTTCGTGTATTCCGAAGCAGCGCGGCACAGCGAGGGGGGCGAGGGTTGATGGGAGAGCCTGGGCTGGCACGGAGCGAGGTGCAGGGTCGAGGGGGTGATGGAGGTGCAGAGGAGGGGCGGCAGGGGGCTGGACGGAGCGCGCTGGCTCACGGGAGATGTGCTTAAGTGTGAGCAGTAAATAGGCACTTGCTTATTTCTTAATTTGTGCACATACCTCCTTCTTGGTGTTTGAGAGAAGGGTGCCCTTCCTCGTGTTCTCCTGGCAGACCTTCGCTCGAATGTCCTGAGCAACTTGGCCTAGAAGGCTGAATTTATTTCTGGTGGGGTTCTTTGAGTCAAGGTGCTAATTCAGTCATCCTTGACGTTCGTGCCAGGGAACTTTGATTTTTATTATCTTTTTAAAGCGATCGATTTTAGTGTTGGTTTGTATTGAAACTTGTGGATGCCCTAATGAACTGTAAGGCTGCCCCTCGCTGTAGCAAAGCCTGCAGCGTATCTTAGGCGTGTATTTGGACAGTTTCTCCTTTTGTTTAGCTAAAATGTTTACATCTATTACAGCGAGAGAAAGTCGTGAATTATTCCTTGCAGTAAATGCTTTAAATTTGCATGTCTTTATATCCAAGCTACGTTTGGATGAAGACGTTGGTGCCCAGAAGTACACGTTTATAGTCCTGCTTACCCCTCGCTACACCCAAGTATGTTCCGAGATGCTGAGCAGCCAATTGCATGTTTAAGGGGATTCATTTTATTTTACCTTTTTTTTTGGTTAAAATCCTGCCCAGATTCCTTGGCTCCTTCATCAATTAAATAACAGCAGCAAGTATGGGAATGGTTTTGCAGGCTGGTAAGAGTCACCGCTGATAGCGGCTTCATTTTATATGTAGTAGCTCAGCTAGGTCCCTTCAAGCTGTGTGGGAAGTACAGTTGGCTGATGAGCAAAGGAATATTAATTTCCTTTCCTACCTAGGGTGCTGTTAAAGCAATTACAGTCAGCAGAAATGCGCCAGTGCGCGGCTCTGGAAGTCGTAGCGTGCTGCTCGGCTTGTCTCACTCCTCCAGAGGACACGGCGTGGTTTCCAAAAGGTGCTGGTTCCCTCAGTCTCGAGCCCCGGGGCTCGGAGGTGGAATATGCCGCTGTTGTGAGCTCATCTGCTGCAGACTGAGCTGTTGGATGGGCCTGTTTCTGAAGCACAGGGAACAGCCTCATCCATTTACAAAGATTATTTCCTTAATGAGTAGCAAGAAATATTATCAGTCTAAATGAGTCTAAATGAACCCACTTCCATTAGATTATTCTGCTCGCTCTTGTGTAGGGTGAGGTTTTTTTATTATGATTTTTAAGAGCACAGTTTAGCTTTCTACCCGTATAACCGTAAAATTACTTCTCTCGTAGCAAGGCGGTAAAATGTTTTCCATCACCTATTGAAAAATGCTTATGGGAACATGGTCATTTCCTATGTGGAGTGGTTCTTTGTAGGCCTGCTCTGTGTAAATACTTTGTAAATATATCACATCAGTACTTTGCGGCATGCTTTTAGGGTTCCTGTGGTCAGGTCTCGACGTACGTACTTCCTACAGGCTAAACAGGATTGCCTTGCAGATTCCAGTAACAAGATTTTGAGGAAGTGGGTGCAGGCAGAGTTCTGGAGCGTTTTCAGTCAGCTCTGAGCAAAGCTGCTCTGACATTGACACAGATACGCTGCTGTCACGCTGGGTGGCTGGGATCTCCTCCCTAACTCTGTGTTTGTCACTTGTCTGTTGCAGGGATTTACCTCAGTACGGGCAAAAGCAGTGGCAATCCTATTTTGGGCGAACATTTGATGTTTACACCAAACTCTGGAAGTTTCAACAGCAACATCGGTAAGAGGCTGTTGTAGCCAGGCACGTTCCGTGGATTTGAGGGCAGCTTCAATCTCTGGCATGCCAGGGCCCCGGTTAAGATTGAGATTTCCCTGTGTTATTGAAGCATGAAGGGAGGGAAATGTCACTTCTTGCAGCGCTCCGAGGCTCATGAATTAAAATGCTGCAGAGTTTTCAGCGTGACTTTTTTAACGAAGCCTTTTTGCTCCACTTGCCTGCGTGCGGCTGTAATGTACCGCCACGGAGGGGCTGGGCCAGTGGCTTCTGCAGAGCAGAGCCCATCTGGAGCGGTGCGAAGCGCCTCGCTGCAGCGTGGGCTCTGATCTTTCGCGCCTCGCGTTGGCTTCGTAGTCTGAGCGCTCTCCTGGGAAGCTGTGACCTTTCGCTGTGTGTACTTTGTGCCCTACACTTCTGCCTAGCTCTCGCAAGCTTATGCAAGATAAACGGTCCTCGCTGTGGTGCGTGCGCGCGCAGCGCTGCCGGCGCTGTGAGGGACTGCTGCTGGGAGTGCCACGCCAGGCGCGCAAGCTGAATTTGGCCCTACAGTGGCTCTTTGTCTTGTCTGGTGTGATGTTCTGGGGAGTTCTGGAATGCCTTTTAATCTTTCTTTTCTCTCTTGCGAAATAGACAAATATTGGACAATCGGTATGGGTTGAAGCGGTGGCAAATTGGGGAAATTGCATCCAAGATTGGGCAGCTCTATTACCATTATTAGTAAGTAAGCGCAGAAAAGGACTCGGTGTGGGGAATACAGAGTTAGTGGCAGCTCTGTGCCAAGCATCTGGATTCTCAGTCAGGAGAAATCCATGCATCAGCTGAGTCATGATGCCTGTTCCTGAATGAGAAGGCCCCTGGGACTGCATGGGGCTGCTGCAGGGGAGGGCGTCTCAGCCCGATGCCACATTGCCCGTCGCACTGATGCTGCCGAAGGACTTACCTCCCACCTCAAAAGTGTCCCCAAGCGTTTCACGCATGCTGCGTTTGACTCTTGTGCCAGGGTGTGATTTACAAGTTTGGGAGCTTAATGTTCCTTTAAGCTTTGCAGTTAAGCTGCCACCTGTGTGTGCGGCTACAAAGTGGGCAGCTCTGACTGTTCCCGGAACTGGAAAGCAAACTGGGACGTGTCCTCCCAGCAGGCACACAGAGTGAGGGTCTGGCTTCCGTGAGCTGTTGCTGGAGGAGGGAGTTTTGCCATTGATGCGCAGGATGGTTGGGCAGGAGGGGGGGTTGGCTCGGCTTTCCAGTTGAAGCAGGGAGCTAATCCGCTTCTTCCTCTGCAGCCTGCGCACTTCAGAAACCAGCTATCTCAATGAAGCGTTCTCCTTCTATTCGGCCATCAGGCAGAGGTCGTACTACTCCCAAGTCAACAAGGAAGACAGGTAGGTCCGAATGAACGCCCTTGTTTTCTCAAGACCAGGACAGCGTATGAAAGCAGCAAATAACTATAGACTGTAGGAGCACAACTAGGATAAAATCAGTGTCGGTGAAGGAAGTTCCCTTTGATCCTTCTGCCGTGATTAAAAACCTCAGTATAATTAAGAGCTTTGCTGTATGGCTGGGGGGATATTCTGTTATCTGGTCCTGGCTAGCCCCAGAGTGGTGTCATTTTGAGTCCCGAGCAGTGTCAGCGCAGGGACCCGGTGTGCTGTGGCTGGAAGGTAGGTCAGTTCCACTGAAGTGGAGGAACCTGTTTTATTCCAATCAGGCATTTCAGAGGAACATGGGTTAGTGCTGCAGTACAACAGCCCTCTGTGACTGCCTGGGACAAGGGCCAAGAGCTTCAGGAGGCAGAACGTCTTCCTTCTTAGGCACTGTGCTGAGAAAGGTACACTCAGAGCAGGGCTGTGGTGTGGCAGTGCAGAAACTGTGCTGCCTGCCGAGATGTAACATAGATATAAATCAGAACAGGTAGAGGACTCAGCTCTGGGTCCTGATCTTATACACCAGCCAGTAAAGCTGACTTCCCTCGTTCAAATAAAGTTTACAGAGAAATTACCTGAATTCATCCTGAAGATGGATGCAGAAGATTAGTTAGGGATATTCCTGCCAAGCATTCAAGGATCTCTGGACTTAAAGTAATTGGACATCTCTGGTCTGGCTGATGTCTGCCTGCACCTTTTGTGTGCCACAGAAAGATGGAATTTTCTCTGCTCGCTCCTGGTGTCTTTTGACATTGTTATTCTGTGGTGGTTTTGTTGTTGTGTTTAGGCCTGAGCTGGTGGTGAAGAAGCTGCGTTACTATGCGAGGTTTATAGTGGTTTGTCTCTTGCTCAACAAGATGGACGTTGTAAAGGACCTTGTAAAGGTACGTTAAAACAAATAAAGGTGCGAAGGGGTGGGAGGTTGCTGCCTGTTCAGGGCCTTTCTCCTAATTAAGGAATCCATAAAGTAGTTTGTCTTGTGAAGTACCACTCATTACATCTATGAGAGCTGCTGCACTGTAGCTTTGCTGATTTTTCTCCTCATTTAATTGATTGTGCTGTTGGATGCCACAGAAGGGAGGAACAACATGGGTAGAGCTATGGAAAAATTCAGCGTGACACGAATGTTTGACTAGAGAAAAACTTTACAAATGGATATAGTTAGTTAGGAATAAACTGTAAGATGTGTTGTTCATCTGAAAATGTGGTATCTCTTGAGTACATCTCTATTCCTGTAGCAGATTTAAGACATCAGAGTAATTTCCCCCTGCAAGTTTCGTGCCACACCATTGCTTGGAAAGCCAGTGTCTCTGAGCTTAATGTTGAACCTATTTCTTTTCCCTTCCAAGTTGCTAGCTCAGTCCTGTGTCTAGAACACATCCTGAATACATTTTGCACCTTCCAGAGACCATCAAAATTTAATCTTGCTAAAAGATGTAGGTATAGCTATGAAACTGGAGACCCTGGATCTGCTGCTGCCGTGGGAGTAAAGCCCTGAGTGCCTGTAAGCACAAGTCTTCAGGTAGACCAGACAGAGCACAGGCCAGTGCTGATCATCGCTTTTCCAGTGTATCTGCCATCCAGTGTAGTGAATATCTTCTCTGAATCAGACATTTAATAATGGCACTGCAAGCTCAACGGATTTGATAGCGTTCTCTGAACACCAAGTAAAGCATTCCAATAGCTGCAGCCTGGATTGGGAGGTGCCTCCGACTCCCCCAAAGGAACAGCACGCTTCTCCTGACAGCATATGCTTCCCAGAGCCCTCCGCAACCTTGCTGCAAGCAGCTTCTGCTATTGACGGTTTTGTGTAGGTTGCATTACTGTCTTGGTGTCTAAGCTTCCTTGAACTGTGAGCTTAGCTTAGCAGCAGCTAAAACAGCCCTACCATTCGCTTTCTCAGGGTATTTAAAGTTACTTGTAAGCTGCGATTTGAGTCCTTGGTATCCATAGCTTATGGTAATAACCAGGGACAGAGCTGGATGTGAGTGGGATAGTTATACGTAGCTCTACATATTCTTTGCATTTGGACCTACTTAAAAGACACTTTGCATTGCCAAAACTCAGTGTAACGCTGGCATTCCGTCTCCCGAAAGAGCGCGTTTTGGCTGGCGTGTTAGTCATAAGTGTGCTGCATATGTTCTCAAGTCATTTATATTTCATTATTCTTAAAGGCCAGCACAGCTAACCAAACTGTAAGTTGCTGCATGCCTGTTAAGCTCTCAGTTTCAGAAGTGACTGTGTCCGTCTTTAAACTTCTTACATCAGGAGCTGTCAGATGAAATTGAGGACTACACTCATCGTTTCAATACCGAAGATCAGGTGGAGTGGAACCTGGTTCTCCAGGAAGTGGCAGCGTTCATTGAGGTACGAATAACATTCCCTTGTAGTTGTTAGTTTAAAAATGAAATTTCCCGTCTCGTTCACCAAAGTGCTCCTGCATCACCACCTCTGCGTGGTCAGCGGGTGTGCCACGTGCAGGGACAGTGTTCCTGTCCAGCTAAACCATTGAAACGTGTTCACTGCGACATAACAGTGGCAGCTGTTAAAGCGCCTGAAGAGTCAGACCTGGGCGTGTGACATATTGAAGACATAAGCATGAAGCTGAGATACACTTGGTCACCTCATTGGTTTTGCTCTCGGTGGTCAGCAAACGGTGGAATTGAAAGCGTGGCAGCTATCGCGGTCAACGTTTTGGAGAGACTCCAAAACTTCCACAACTCTAGTTCTGTTGTGGTGAGGCCGATCCGATTTGCTGACTGCGTTTCACAGTGTGCTTTGTTGGAGGACTGGTCTGTTCCGCCGGCTGTGCGTAAGCAGGATAGAGTCGAAAACAGGGTGTGAGCGTGGCCCTTAACTGGTAGGCTCATCGCGGAGCTGTAATGTCACCAGCTTCTAATGTTTTATGAGATGTTTACTGTAAGTGACGAGACCTTTGCACTTCTCTCTGACTGCAAATCTGTACTTTTTTTTTTTTTTTTTTGAATTCCTGATTTATTCTGGTTGCTTTTTTTAGGCAGACCCTGTCATGGTTTTAAATGATGACAACACCATTGTAATCACCTCTAACAGGCTTTCTGAAACAGGAGCTCCGTTGCTGGAGCAGGGAATGATAGTGGGACAGCTTGCTCTTGCAGACGCGCTGATTATTGGGAACTGCAACAACCAGGTAAAAGAAATTCCGAGGACTTGGGTTTGTATCTTTGGAGTTCAGAGTCCTTCCCCCGTGACATCCTTTCCAATCATACAACAGAGATTCCAATAGAGGTGAACGTTAAAATATTTTGATTGTGATCTTTGCGGTGGCAGCAAGCAGAGGTTCTCAGAAACACAAGCTGAGCGTGAAATGTTAGATATTAGACCTGTGGTACTGACATCTTATTGCTAATATTCATCATCTTAATTAAGTAGATACAATTGATTTTCATATACTCGATTGTTCTTAACAACATACAAGCGTAAGAGGCCTCTGGGATATGTCTAGAAAAAGCTTGACTTAGGCTTTCTCATGACATGCTCCAGCTTGTTGCAACCTCAGCTGCAGCAGGAATGGGTTTTCAAAAGACATTCAAGATCTTGTTTTTTAGATGATGATGATAGTGAAGTTGTACAGACTTCATGGCTTCTCTCTGAGCTCTTTTTTCAGGTAAGCAAGGGACTTGTAGCTCAACTACAGTTTGTGTATCTTTTTCAGATTTGGTCTAAATTCATAGAACACAGTGGCTTCAGCACTTGGTTTGTAAACCCCCGGTGAAGTCTAACTTGCAAAGCAGGGTCTGCACAACAGTGTGCTGGCCAAGTAGACCAATAACAAATAGAGTTTGTCCTCTGTGAGCTCTTCTAAAAGCCATTCACAGGGCTTTAGAGATTCAAAGCTGACACTGGCAGATCCCTGAGAGACAGAGAATGGTCTGCCTGGGGTGCAGTTGAATCTCTTACCTGGATAATTCCAAAGAAATCCTGTTTAATCTGTATCTGGCAGAATAAACTGTTTGACTCTTTTGCAGGTCAAATTCAGTGAGTTAACAATTGATATGTTCCGAATGTTACAAGCACTTGAAAGGGAACCGATGAATTTAGCGTCACAAATGAACAAACCTGGAATGCAGGTGGGTTCCATTTCAGTGACAAACCCGGCAAACAGATCCTAACGGGTTTTTGTTTGTTTGTTTGTTTTGTTTTAAATGTTGGAGTCCGTCAGTGTAGTCACTGTGCAGAGCTGGTTAGTAAAGCTGGTGTCACTCTCACTAGAAGTTAGTGAACAGAAACTAACCCCTTCAGAGAAAGCATAAAAGATACTGGAGACAAAAGGAAATAGGCAGATTTTCCTGTATTTTCTTGGTAAGAAGGATTTAGGTAACAAATTTAAATGAGGGATAATACAAAATTCTGTTTCAAGTCCTGCGCATCTCGTAGGAAATGCAGCATGGGCAGATCATTTCTGTGGGAAGTGTGTTGAAGATGAACATTCTAATAAACAGACACGTAGAGGGTTATGAAACTGCTTTGGTAATATATGGGTGTTGTGTTTCTTGTGTTGTGTTTTGTTTGTTTTAACAGGAGTCGACGGAGAAGCCAGCCAGGCGGGAAAACCCTCATAAATATCTACTTTATAAACCGACTTTCAGCCAGCTGTATACGTTCTTAGCAGCATCGTTTAAGGTTTGTGAAATTGCTGAATTTATTTGTAATAAAAATATCATGTACTTCGAGAAAATGAAGCTTTTTTGACCTTCTTAAAATGTTCAGTATCATCTTGAGAGACGATGGAAATACTGTAGAGATCTATTTGTACATTCCTTCCTTTGCCACTCATCTCTTTCTTTGCCTTCCAGGAGCTGCCTGCAAACAGTGTGCTGCTGATTTACTTGTCTGCCACGGGCGTGTTCCCATCAGGTCGTTCGGATAGTGAAGGTACAATAAAGGAATGCTCCCTGTCATGAACAGGGCTTGAATTCTCTTTATGTTCCAGGACAAGTGACCAAGAAAGATGTCACAAAGCTCCTTTTAAAAGACGAGTAAATTTGATTCTCCTGTCTGCTTAGTAAGATAACCTTTTCTTCCACACGCAAGAGTCAATTCCCTGTGTTTTAATTAGTGTGCATTAACCTGAGACCTTTTCAAAGGACGTACCCAGTTTTTGATGCATCTGAAGTATTAAAAGCTTCGCCAATTTCGGAGAGCACATGGCTCGGTTGATGCATCAGTGCAAAGTTAATGAAGTGGCTAATAAATGGCACTTTGTGATTCTTTCCGATCTCCAGCGCTATCAGAGCTTACGGTCAGGAGATGGGTGGTAAAAGGGCTGACGCGTCTGCAGGGACTGTTCTATTAGCGCGCTTGTTGACCTGACAATTCAAGCCCTTCTCATGATTTTTGACAATTCCCCTCACCTCATCCTCCTGTTCTTTGCAACCTAGCAGAATATTTGGATGCAGCTGCAATCTAAAAGCTGAAAACCGTTGGCTGAAGTAAACCCAGTCAAAAGATCTGTTCGTATCATTTAAGGGAAAAAAAAAAAAGTTCTTAACATCCTAAATATTGTACACGCCTCATCTGTTTGAGACTTGCATTCCTTTATAAGATGCATGCCTTGTCCATCCCTGTGCATGGTGATAGAGCTCTCAAAATGTTAAAGGGAAAAAAAAAAAAATCCCTGTCAGCTTTGGTTTGCGGCAGTGATTTTTTTTAAAATGCTTTTAACATTTTACTTTTTGCTGCAACTTGGTGACAGGTTGGAGCTAACCCGTGTCCTTTCAAGCCCGTGCTGTGTCCACCTGGCTGCATGTGTTGTCTCAGCTTCCTACCCGGCTGTAGAGGCACCCGGGCGCTGTCACCTGAAGAGCTGCGTAGCCGGAGCGCAGCGTTCTGAAGTGACTCCCGTTAGCGCTGCGTTCTTTTAATAAGGTGTAGCCTGCACGGGCCAGGAGGTTCTACCTTATTAAAAGGGAGAGCAGCTGCAAGTCGCACTGTCTATCGCCTGCGAGCCGTGTGTGTTTGACAGATCACGCGAGACCTTTGTAACAGTGCTGCGTTGACTCTCCTCCTGATATTGTACGCCCAAAGCTTCCCCTAAAGCGGAAAGGTGCCTTATGTACCCAAACCGGGGGAAACTGCATTTGGTGGCCAAATGGGAGTCAACTAACTCTGCACATGTGTAACAGAATGAGGAAACCCTAAGACTTTATTTTACTAACATCAATGGCATTCCATACCCATATCAATGGCAGAAGTATTTCCTGGTATCTCTAGCACTTTTTTTTCTTGGTAGGATTATTTTATTGCTATTTTTGTTTGATGGTTTTTTATAGCCATTACTTTCATCTTTGCTCTCCAACAGACATTTAGGCGGGTAGCTCAGTCATGCAAACTTAGTAGAATCTTTCTTTGGCTTACCTTTGGCTTACCTTAGCCACATGTCCAGGCTGCATGCATGTACAAATCATGATTTCTGTATTTGAAATCTTAAAAAAAGAAACCTTTGCTGTGGATTTGAGATCGAGTGTTTTGTCCTTTCTAGGGGTATCGAAAGCACATTCACTCTGAGCTCTCTCTTCTCCTCTTTGCAGCGTTGTAACTGCAGATGATGGCACTATATTCTGAGAGGCTCCAGGGTTTTTGATTGATTTAGCCATACTTTTTGATCAGATTCTCAATCTAGAACACGGTAGCTCATATAGTAACTTTACAAAGGTATCGATTTGCTGTACGAAGTGTGTAAATGGGTTTTAGTCCTTTTGCTGTGTCATGTAACAAGAGCAAATATTTGGATCTTTTTCATTATGTTTGTGGAGAAACAGCGAATAAAAAAATGAGATGCTCTGAAGTTGCATTGCTTCCTTCTATTTGATAGATGCTGAAACTACTAAAAACGCATAAAATTGGATCTGTCGTCAGCAAAGTCTCCACATTCCTCCAGCCTCTCCTTACAACTGCAGCCGTCCAGATCCACATAGTTCTCTGGGATTTGTGGTTGCTTCGTCTCTGTTGTATAAGCATTGAATCCATGACAGAGGTGAGCCGCCTCTGCTGACTTGAGCTTTCTGTTTGCCGTGTGTAGGTCCCTATGACTTTGGTGGTGTTCTGACAAACAGTAACCGGGACATTATAAATGGGGACGCTATCCACAAGCGAAACCAGTCGTACAAGGAGATGCACTGGTGAGTTTCCTGGACGTGGGCTGCCGTGCGTCTGAGAACCTCACGCGCTGTCCTCACAGCTCTGCAGCCGTTCGAGCGCTCTGTGAAGCGTCCCTTTCTCGTTTCAGCCTTCACCCTGGCGATCTCTACCCTTTCACGAGGAAGCCCCTGTTTATCATTGTGGACTCTTCAAACAGCGTCGCCTATAAGGTAAGGCTCCAGGAGGCCGCCGCCTGTGCGATAGGATGCAGTGTCTACCCCTAGTTAGCTTACACTTTTAACGGGCTATTTTTTTAAACAGTTTGTATTCAGTCTTTCTTTTCTTTTGAGGTTGTGCATGCTAGTCAGGATCTGATCCTATGAATAGGAACGAGAAGGAGAAGCACATGAACAGCCGCTCATTGGAAAGTAATAAATCCTCCTGGAGGGAAAAAAGGTTCAAGATTTCCAAGGTCTCTGGTGGGAGGTTTATTTTTGTTCTATACCAAAGACAAATCTCGGTGTGTGTGCATGGGGGAGGGAGATAACTAATCTGCTTGTTTTTTTTCCAGTCATCCAACTCTCAGTTGCTTTTAAGCAACAGAAAGGAGTCAGAGCACTGAGCCTGATCTTATAAAATGCGGGGTGTCTGTGTCTGAAAAGGAAATAACAAGACTCAAATTAGCATCCAGTGTTACTGTAGAGTGGTATATGCGTGGACAATGAGCCCCCTTCCTAGGGTGCCGTGGACTTACAGTAGAACCGCTCCATGCCAAACCTCCTTTGGGAATCTGCAGTTCGGGTAATACAGAAGCAGGCGTTTCCAATCCCCCGTGCCAGCGGAATCTGGATGGCATCACGACACTGATTTCATTCATGAATGGGATACTCAGAATGTGCTGGTTCTGGGGAAAGTGCCGCTTCCTTATGTCTTCCTTTTTATAGCTCCATTATGTGCAGTGAGGAAGGCGAACGTCGGCAGCTGCATTTCAGGAGGAACAGGGACGTCTAGTGGCCAGAGCAGCTCGTTCCTCATTCAGTATCCTCAGCCTGTGCCGTTTGTTCTAAAGGCATTTGCTGGCAAACGAGTGGTGCTAGATTGGTGACCAGGATGATTCGGAATAGTCCCATCTGAGCCAGGGAACGCTCACCTGGCAGTCCGAATAGCGATCCGGCCTCTCTCTAGGGTTTTCGGTTTGTTGTATTGTAAGGCATTCCAAAGGGCCTTTTAGCTACTAGTGCGTTTAACTTCACCACACGAGATTTCAGGGCAAATCTGCTTTTTATTAATTTCCCTTCCCCATCTAAAGGGAGGGAATTAAAATGATTTACTTGTCTTTCTGAGAAGATGGAGATTCCAGGGTTATGGAAGCGGCTGCCAGGAGCTCTGACCCAGATTAGAATCATGTGGGCACAGTCGTGAGGAATCTAGAAAGAGAATGGAGGAAAAAAAAGAAAAAAATAAAGAGCACAGACCCCCATTTAAAAAAGTCTCCTCAGCATTTAAGAACTGACAGCGACCTTCACAGCGTATTGCCACTGAATGCGGGCAGGCAGATGTGTGCGGGCGGGTGGGCTTTGGGGTTGTGTGTTCAGCTGAAGGGAGATGGCAGAGCTCTCAGTCTCGGTATTTTCTAGCCCTTGTACATTCCCGTCTGTCGTCATTCTGTGCGTGCTTACGTGCTCAGTTCCTTGTCACCAGCAAACACTGGTAGTGCTGTCCTGTCACTATCCTCTGGGCGTGTTGTGAGATGCTTTGTAGGCTCCAGCGCTGGCACAAGGAGGTTCTGTGCAACTGTGTGCAAAGTTGAAGTCCATGTACTGACTTTTTTTTCCGCATGGCTGCTCTGATCTCTCCTGATAGGACAGGAGCTATCCTGGCATTTAAATGTCACTGCCAGCAATACCGGCAGCAGCAGCAACTGCTCACGCATCTTTTTCTGCAGCCCGTTCCTGCTCTCCTGCACGCACTCTCCTCCCCTCCCTCTCTGGAGGGCTTAGATGGTGATGACTTGAAAGTAAGTTCTGCCAGGAAGCGACTTGCCAGTTTGTCAAATCAGCGGCACTTGAACAGCTTCCTCCCCTGTATATTTAGCTGAAAGTGGAAGATAACTGCAAATCGAGCACAGCTACTTAAAGCCGTGATTATTTTTTTTAACACTTCCATTTAAATATAGATGGCTGCGTTCTTGAAAGTTACCACGGTGTACGTGGATGAAAGAATATTTTTAAATCGGTATCTTCTTGTAGCTGTGGTTGTCTGAGATTATGGTCAAATGCAAAGTCTTAAAAAAAAAAAA
>WEIS01100242.1:0-14407 GCA_013389965.1 Todus mexicanus
CACACTCTAGGTGACCGTCATGTCTTTTGGAGAGAATGTGTTGAGGACACCAGCCCTCATCACCACTTCTCCACCAGTAGCTTTTACCATAGTCACAACCTTGTTCTCCTGTGCAGATGTATTCTCAGAAATGATTCCCATTAGCTTCTATGTAAAGGATACATTAGCAATTAAAAGCATACCATAATGAGCTTTGATGCATCTTAAGGAAATCGGAATTGATTTGAATTTTACCAGAAACAGTTTGTCTTAAGGTCAGCGCTATCACGTCGTGAGGGGCTCGGTCACACTTCTGGAGGAACAACACTGAACAAAGTATTTTAAATTCGAGATTTGTGCATTTGCTTTAAAAAAAACCAAAACAACCACACCACAGACTTTTGAAATAATATTTCCAGGCACATATTTGACATTACGTAAAATCAAAAAGGAGGCCTCTCATCACACATTGTACCAGTTCAAAAAAGCCCTGAAGAGTGTGGGGTACGTGGAAAACTGAACACCACACGGAGTGGGTTTACCACCACTGCAAGAGAGACTCGACCCTTTGGTGAAAAGGCAATTGTGGGTTTTCTTGACAAAAGAAAACTAAATAAACTTTATATAGATCCCTGTAAAGTGTTGAATTAACTGCTACATGGGGAAATCATTAAGCTCAAAAATATTGGAATTGACACCAAAACATGCTTAAAAAACCGCAACCAAAACCTAGATGAAGGGGAGGAAATAAGATGTGGTACAAGAGAAACTTTTCAAAGCAAAACCTCCAGGACTGGTCATGAGACTCATTTTATTTAGCATTTTCATCAGTTATCTTTGCACAAAAGAGAAGAATAAAACTAGCTAAACATTAATGACACAAAGTTAGATGGCAGCGACCATAATGATGAGAATCAGAACCACATGCACAAAGAGCTGGCTGACATTAAGGACTGCAGTAACAGGAATGAAATGATGATAGTGAGAAGAGCAAGGTCTTGCCCTGGAGATTAATACAAATTTCTGCTATAAACTAAGGGCATGGGAGGAGTATGGGCTGACCACAGGAGGACAATGCTTCTTCAGGGTGATACAGACACACACATCAGTGCAATGCTACCCAATCATAGAATCATAGAATATTTAAGGCTGGAAAAGACCTCTTAGATCATCGAGTCCAGCCTATGACCTACCACCACCACTCAGCTAAAAACCCAATGAGATAGCGCATGTGGTGGACAGTGGGTTAGTTAGTGTGAAGGTCATCAGAAGCTGGACATATGATCTTGTGAGAGGGCATTTTAACACCGTAGTTATCAATCCCTGCACAGCAAAAGCTGACAGGGGTGTGACTGTTCAGTGAAATGCTGCTGAAGATTAAATATCATTGAGAAGGGCCAATACACACAGGAGAAGAGAAGGTATGCTTACCTTGGGTCTGGAGCTAAGAATAAAGTTTTTGACTCCCTGGTGAGTAAGGTTCTGAAACAGTCTTCTAAAAGCTAATAATTTTTCAGACCAATTTTATAAAAAAAGGATTATCTGACGTGTTTGCCTGCAATTACAGAGAAGTAAACATGCTCGCCCAGGAGAGCTGCCTTTTACTTGTACATCCTCTGTTCCTCATGGCCAGAAGCAGCTCAGTAAGACAGATGGAGCTTCACTTCTTCTGCCAAGCGTTCATCTGAACTTACAGAACTCAGAGACCAAGCAGTCAGAGACAAAAAGAAATGCCATCCATATCCCATCCCACTGTGCTCTACTGTTTTATCTCCAATAGCACTGCAGATAGAACTCTCTTTGGAGACATGTGCAATCTTTCCGCAAACTGGTTAAAGTAAGGCAAATTTTTTCTATTTAATTCTGAGTACTCTGGCAGTTGTTTTCATGTGATTTCCTTCATTATTTCAGTGAAGGGTTTTTTGAAACCTTCATAAAATCCAAGCATGCATTACAAGAACTGACTACGTTTATGACCCAATGTTATGTCCTATAATTATGTATTAATACCATTTTTTAAATGACTGGGTTTTGTCCGATTGCAGCAGAAATGCTGCACATTCTGCCACACTTACAAATCCAGCAACACCATGTCTTGCTTTGGGATATATTAGTGCACAAGAGTGGATTTTCTCCCTGACTTTGAGAAGCGAGCGCTCACTGGCTGTTCTCAGGGACTGCTCTACATTCCAGGCAACAGGGAAGGTTATTCTGTGTCACCTGAAAATGTTACACAATAGCCTCTGAGACATTGCCAACTCGACAGGTTCACTGACGGTTTAGTGACTGGAATCCAACAGCAGTTTTACTGTATAACTTGGAAATAAATCCACTTCAGTGCACAGTGTTTCAACAAATATATCAGATGCAGAGCGTTTCAAATACATACTTGTGTGATTTAAATGAATTTTAAGCTGTCTAGTTTTAGCCTCTCCATTAGAAACTCTTAAGGACAGCTTAGTTTTCACCTTTCAGTCCTGGTAATTATTAATGTTCATCATCAAAATGAAAGACATGAAATAGTGTTTAATAATAATTAAACATTATCATTTCAGCTTTTCTCCTCTTTCAATTTATTAGCACCAGTTTTTGCTCTATTCACCACTGGGCAAAGAGCAATTTCTAATTAGCTACAGAGAAAGAATTATAAAAACTGTCCTGACCGATTTTATTTCCCTACTTATGAGAGGATATTCCCTAAAATTACACTAAAATACTCCAAACTCTGCTTTCATCAATCAGAAGGCTTAGCGAGCAAGGCAGCACTAAGACAAGGCAGATGTTCAAAATGCTGAGTAATGCCTTTACTCCATTGATCTTTTACTCTGTCAAAATATTAGCTTTTTACTAGACCACATTTTCCATGCCACGTACAGCAATTACGATGTGACTGAGAAGAAAGGAAGCCCTGACAGGTTATGCTCTTGTACAGGCTCCAGATTTTAATGCGGCTGACAAGTCTCAAGGACTCTCCTATGGCAGTGGCGGTGCAGCTCTGCTCAGGATTGCCCACAGCCGTGACGTGATGCAATAAGCAACTTCAGATCTTGCTTAAGAAAAAATACAAAGGCAGCAGCAAGGAGAAAAGGTAGAAAGCTGGATATAGGTTAAGAGTGGCTCATGGTGTAAATCTCACTGGGTATTTGCCAGTAACTATTCATGTACTTGAACTGGCATATGCAGAATTGTGTAAGTTCTTCCTTATCTATGTAAGGAAAGAAAAAGAAAACTCTCTCACCATTGCAGAGGAAGAAAGAGGATTGCAATTATATTGGGTCTAGCATCACATCACTGAATTCAAGCACAGTTTCAGCCCTGACCTCCACCTGATCAGAAACAGGTCTAATATGCTGTTGGGCTGTCCCTGCTTGCTTGTTGCAGGAGTTCATGCAGTAATTGTGTTATCGCTCCATGGAAAATCAACCGCAGAAGGCTTGGACAAAAAGCACTGTTGTGTTGCAACTGTGAATGCAGTAGGTAAGCCTCTGCTTCTGGCAGCTCCTTCCTTGGAATTTTTCCCTTCCCGTTCCTCCCCACAAGCTGCGCTGCCGCTGCAGAGCCCACAGAAAGCTGTGGGTAGCCAGCATAAGACACAACTGTGCTTGGCAGCTTCACCCTGAAAGCAGTACCTCTTGGAGCTCTGAAGCCATCTGCAGATGCAACCCTCCTTTGATTCTCAGCTCACAAGAAGTGTTGGGCTAATGGGCTGTCCCCACCTGCCTACACCCCAGAAAACAGCCTCACCCTGGAGCGTCATCATGCTTCCACCCCAAGCGATAGGATTTTGCCTTTTCTCTGATTCTGGGAAGATGACACAAACAAGAACTCTTCACTTCAGTGGTCTCATTTCTTTAACAGTAAGAGAACTACCACAGCACACTCCAGCTGTTGTAATAAATTATGAGCTTCTGTTAGATGCAAATGGAGTTAGGGGCCAGTCAACATCAATAAAACGCAGCAGCACTCCAGCCAGAAGTTTGGGAGCTGCTGCAGTTTAGCTGCTCAAGATGTCTTTTCGCTAGCTCCTGGAAATCCAGTAGGCATTTCAGAATCTCAGAATTCAGGGCTGGAGGGATGCTTAAGAGGTCATTACTCCTCCTGCTATCTCAAGGCATGCTCAAGTTTACCACAATCCTTTGTGACAGGTCCTTGCTCTTAGAGCCATTAAATGCTGGAGCTCCCATGGCTCTTTCTCAGCACTGATTTTCAGCAATGGTTAAGCAATTTACCTTAGACATCCACTTACATCAAGAAGTTCACACCTCAAAGACTTAAAAAAGAAGAGGTATTTAATTCGGAGCAACACAATTATTGCAGTCAGGGTTGATGAGGGGAACTTGAGCTTGAGTTGTCTGGGAGCCATTGCTATCCTGACCCTTACAGCTGTAATTCCCAGTCCTTCTGATGGTAAAAAGCCTCAAGTGAGTCCTTTATTCATGGCCTTCCTGCATCTTAAACTCTTAGAAAGCAAGATGATCTTTCTCTGATAAAGTCAAACCAATGTCTAGCATGAGAATTGCTGGAAACATTTTTCTGTATTGCAGTGGGATACAAGGCAGGCTGGAATAATTTCCATTACAATTATCTGTCCTATTGTGGGAGAAAAGATCTGCAGAAAGCACAACTGCAGGAAACACTTCACTGCACTTGCTGAGCCTGAGCAATCGATGGAGAGTTAATTGGTGAAGACTTGAGAGCCCAGCAGCTACAGTGTGTGCGGGCACTGTGCATCACTTCTAAAAATATGAGTAGGAAAAAGGAGAAAGTCAGCAACAAAAATCCACCCCCAAATTTTCCATGTTTCCATCTTACCTGCAAAGGTATCTTGCACAAAACAAAGGGAAGATGGGATCTCAACCCTCAGAACCCTGACAGCAGAAGGAGTGACACCCAGCTTGTTTGTCAGTTCTGTAATGGGTGCTGCCATATAACCTTGGACAAGTCACCTACATCAGTTTCCCTGCCCATCTTACTTTGTATTGTCTGCTGAGATTGCACAGCTTAGATTCCCAACGGTACTTAGGCATCTGATGCCTTTGTTGACACATCCCTCCATCCTTCAGGCCCAGTACTGGCTCTTACATGGTATACATACCAGCTTTGTTCTTATCTGACATACTTCATCACATCATTTGGACCAGTATCCAAAAAATCATCATCACAGATCAGCTCTGAGCTCTTCTGTTCTACAATATGAACAACCACCACATAGCCATGTGGGAGTTCGTAAGTGAATCTGCTGCTTTTATATATTCACTGAAGTCAGGACAGGAGTTTGAACAGAAGTAAAAGCATTTCAGACATGGAAAATCACCATATAAAATCATTCCCACAAAAATTACAGCTTGATTTTAACTGTAAAATTCATACAGAAGAGAAGTATGGAAACATAAGTTATTTTGAGAACAGAAACCTCCCCTAATATTTGCTTCTCGGTAGACAGTGGGCTCAGGATGACTTGGCTTTCCTAAGCTTGAGCTGCCTCTGTGGCCATGTCCAGAGCAAGGGAATCAAGAGGAAGTCAGAACCATTAAAAGTTTGCTCCAGCTTGAACCAGGAGCTGAGCAGATGCAAAGCCAGTCAGATCACAAAATGTAAATGTTGCTTATGGAAAGGCAGGTTCGAGAGTGAGCTTACTGCACATGTAAGCTTGCACACAGCAGCTGAAGGTGCTGATCACAGGGAACTTGCCACTTTTATTAGATAAAAGCATAATCAAATCCATTCTCTGGAACCTAGGGAAACTCATAAAAAAGATGCAGTCTCATGACTGTGTGTACTTAAATGCTGAGATGGTTACTGAAAGTGCACCACTTGAGTTTTTTAGATGCTTTGCAGAAGAACTACTTGGGAAAAGTCTAGCATTTAATATATCTAGTATATACTAATCTGGTCAGACATTTGTAGCCTGGGTACAGGATGATCTCTCTCCTGATACCTCAAGATCTCTTTCAAAATGTTAATATTTCTTATTATTTCTGTATCTCTCTAGTGGCTCCTCCCGGCCTCAGAAGATGGAGCATGTCCTTGCTGAGCAGTGCTGCGGTGTCCTTATCCAATCCCTCAATAGAGGCCAATGAATAACATGCCCCATTTGGGAACTGCTTTCTCAAGCGTAAACAAGTGTGGCTTTAAAATGTGCCACCCAACCCCCTTACAAAAATAAACCGCTTTCACCATATTAACTGATAAACACTGTATTAAAGTACTGGCAAAAGCCAGCAATAAATAATAAAAGCGTAATTCTGCATCTTAAACAAAGCCTTAGAATAGTACAAGAGGTTATCACTTCAACTTCCAGCAACAACAAGGATAAAACTGCAGTCAAAATGTGTACAGTGTTTTTAAAAAGTGGTGAGATCAGGAGGAAAGCTATGATAAGATTTCGAATTATTATACGGTATGGTATCAGCTCTGTAGGGATTGCAACGCTTGTGTCTTTTTAAACATTTAGAAGCTTCAGGTAATATTTCTATTACATGCAGTAAAATAAAAAGAAACCAGCAGTATGTTTTCACTATTCACCTGGTTCTTTAAGGAATTCCAGGGAAAAAAATCAAGACTGTATCCTGTTCTTGTTTGGTTTGGGGGTTTTTTGTTATTGTTTTTTAATGCAGACTGTACATGTAGGAAGAAAACAAATCATAATAAGCAATATATTAAAGGAATTTAAAGGAATTAAAAGCAGATATTTGAAATTAAAAAAAAAATCAGTGCTTAATGAGTAAAATTTAATCCTTAGAATCATAGAATCATTAAGGTTGGAAAAGACCTCTAAGGCCAGCCTTGAACCCAACACCTCCATGGCCACTAGACCATGTCCCTAAGTGCAACATCTACTTGTTTTCTGAAGCCCTCCAGGGATGGTGACTTCACTACTTCCCTGGGCAGCCTGTTCCAATAATCCTTCCTAGGAACCAAAGTCCAGAACTGATACAGTTACCCAAATTCTGAGAAGAGCTAAACAGGATACAAGATGCTCCACAACCCCAGGCACTCTATCTGAAGAGTTGTTCTAGGGGGACTCACCTTCCTGAGCAGGATGAAATGGAAAAGGAAAACTTCAAGGATTTTAAATTGGGCTTATAGTCAATTCCTGCACAGACATACGTGTACCATTTCAATGGTGAAGGTGTTGTCCCATTACTTTATCTGAGAGAAGAATGTATAGTGTGTCCAATGTGCTCAATTTTAAGCGGAGATAATCCATGCTTAAGACAGAGAATTAAAGAGAGCAGAGAAGCGGCACTTGTCCAATACACAGAAGCTTTTTCGTTCTCCGTAACTGACAGATTCCTTGATGTAGAGACAATTCATGATTCTCTTATACATCTCTTTGAGAGCAGGGAAAACATTAGGTTGAAACGTGGCTTCAGAGTCAAGAAAATTACCACTTGGAGAAATCCTTCAAATGGAGGTACCTCCAGTGTTAAGGTAGAATTCCATCTTGTACAAACCCACACCAACAAGACAAAACATTAGAGACCCCGACATCAAACAGGCACAGCAACAGAGTCAGTTGATGAAACTAATCCTGCCACCACTGAAATGACGCTGTGGCTGGATCCTCTAATTACTGCAGGCTGATCATCACAATCCTCAAACGAAAACTTCCTTCTCTCCCTTACTTCAGAAGCTTCCAAAATCCATCAGAGCTTATGCTTTGCCCTACATATAGAAAGGGTCTTCACCGGGAGGAAATCTCAAGTTCAGGTACAGAGATTTCAAAATAAATGGCAGCTTAAGAGATCAGTGTGTCCACCCCATCTGCACAAAGAGCTTTTGATGGCATACATCAAGCCGCAGAAAGGGTATAGAGTGCAGGACTGAGATTAAGTCAGGTTTTAGGCTGAACAAATATAGAATTTAAAACAGTGGGAAAACAGAAACTGCAGTATCACAGTACAAACCTCTGCTAGCTGGGGGGTTTCCATTCCTGATGCATCCCGTAATCTGTATCTAACAACGTCTCTAAGAAGGCCAATATATAAAAGTATTGACAAAGAAGAAAAAAAATTGTGATGTATAAAACCCCTCCCAGTTCTCTGCACTCAGCACAGAGATCTTTCATACTAGCTGAGTGCAGAAAGGGGAAGCCAGCTGGCAGAACAAAATCCATCTGTATTAATAAATATCTAAATAGAAATCTGCCTTTGGGCCCATTACACAAACTAGAGGATACAAAGTCTTATTCACAGTTCTTGAGATGATTTTCCACTTTTTGTTTCTATTAAGGTATGCATTTTCAGTGTATAAAATTATAGTTATGAAAGAATATTTTGGAAATTCACAATATATTCCAGTTTAAGTACAGAAAAAGAGTTAACAAGGCATTTAAGAAGCATGCTTGTATCATATTTTACAGATTAAGGCTCACTGATATCTCAAGAAGAATTACGTGGAGAGCCAGCATTTCTGTCAGAAATGAGAAAACAGAAATTATTTGCCTTTAGAGACTGATTCTGGTGTTTTTCTTATATTAAAGCCAGGTTCCTATTAAGTCTTTGGATTTTCTGTGACTGTGTCCTAAATCTTAGGAAATTCCGATATTTCCCTCCCTTTCTTTCCCATTTATTGCAGCACGCTTCTTCATCTCCTTTCTGTCAGCCTCCGTAATTGGTGGAAAGCAAGAGAAAAGCCCAGCATGGTGCTGGATCAATCTAATAGTGAGTTACAGGGATTGCTGGCAGGGCTGCACTCCTGGAGGGAACGGGCTTCACTTTCACCGAAGGAGGCAACCTTTTTATTTGGCTTTCACGGGCTGGGGAGGAACAAGGAGGTCAAGTAAATGCCGTCTCATAGAGCACAGCTCCACACCACGGTGGTAGATACAGGGTCTACCACAACCCACAAGGCAAGTGGGGTTTTTTGAGGGATCTCTCTTCCTCTTGTTCATATATACTGGACCTTTTAATCCCCTGCTTTTAGCCAGTTTACTTCTGCTTTACTTTCTTGAATCAAGAAGGTAACCTGTTCAGAATGAGCTCCTGCTGTGTACTGTTGACAAGAATAACTAACTTGGAGTCGTAAAGAGTTACCAGAGCCCAGACCCTGAGTCCACACTTTATTAGGTTAGCTTCAAGAATATTTAAACTTCACTGGATGCAGACATACATTAAACACCAATGCTACGATAAAAGAAACCACCTGCAAGGTTTCCCTTTGCAGTTACTATTCAGCTACCTATACATGTGTGTTCCTTTCTTTTTTTTCCCTTTTGGTGCTCTTTTTTGTGCTTTTTTATGTCTTTTTTTACTAGCTTTTCTCTGTTTTGCTATCTGTTTTTCTCCACTTGTATCTCAGAGGAGGAAAACTAAGCAAATTACACAGTGAAGCAAAAGAAAAAGATAACAGCTTGAGGTTTTTAGCAAGGAAGGATGTAATTTCATCCAGTAAGATGCACTTAAAATTTAAAAGCAAATCAAACACAATTTATAGCTACACAGATACACATCAGCTAAATAAAACACAACAGTTCAGATATTTTTGCCGAATTTCAATTACCATCAGTCCTCATACATTTTAGGAATAGATGTTCAGATGTGTATTTAAACTTTTAAAGCAATTTATATAAAATTTAGATTTTTGGGCTCCCCAAGGAAAACACATTAATGATTTTTATGCTTGTTTAAGACAAACACTTCCTGATAGATTCAAGCGCTAAACAGAAAACGGTTTTGGCGATTTCAAGCATTATTGTTCTCTGTTATTAATGCAGCAGCATGCGAATAAATAAAGTGAAGCAAATTCTTCCTTTGGAACTCACTTAAACATCAATACTCAAAAGTCATCCCGAATTCTACTTAAGAAGTATGATGGGTTTGTTGGGCTTTTTCTAGAAGTAAAGGAGCCTCAGCCTGTGCTTGTATTTACTTCTGAGAGATGTTTTGTTAGTATATAATAGAGCAGATTTCCCTGTTGTTTGGATTCTTCTCCTTGTTTGTCACAGCAAAGAGAGCCTGGACCCCAGCTCCATCAGTGGCTTAATAGGAACCACGTTGCAGGAGGTAGAGAAGCCAGTAGCTCCCCACACAATCTATTCACCGAGCCTGAAATGATCTAACTTGACCTCCCTCTCCTGAATAAAATGAAGCTTTCCTTATTTCCGGGCATAATCGTGCATTTTGCTCCAGTCACTTTGACTCCCCGGACTTTGACAAGCTAAGAAAAGTGTATTGTACTTGATGACCAGTTGTCAGCTCATCTGCCGCTCTCCCTTTCAGCAACAAGGTCCATGCACATAAACAGACGCTTGATGCTAAAGCCTCCCATTCAGTCACAAACACAAACACAAACACACACAAGCTCGTTATTTTCAGCATCAAATAAATCTGCTTCCCCCACCTGGAGCCGGACAGCATCCCACTCATGCTTTAAGAACAGAATATGACAGGGAGGGAGAAAAAGAGCTGATGTATTATTCTTTGCCCGGGCCAAATTGGAAAGCTCCACACCCTAATGGCATTTTGGTTTCTGAATGAGTTCTTCGAATAATCCTACCTTTCCATCTTTCCGTTGGAATCTCTAGAAATTAATAATTTAGTCTAGTCACTGTAGGCCACGCACAGTAACTTTTGAATGAAACAATAACCATTCATACCCACATTTCAATTGCTGAAAGGCTTCTGAGGTTCTGTGCCAAATAACTAACCCAGCTCAAGCATCTGTAGCTACTGGGACTTAGGAAAAGCAGCTGCAGCTCAGTCAACATTAACTTCATCTTAGGAGTTTGCTTTCAATTTGTTGTGTTGACTTGCATGGTACTTTACATCTGCAGGGAAAGGGATGCACTGGGAGTTTAATTTGCAGTAACAACATCACTGTGCCTTCTCCAGCTAAATGCAGCTCCCAGGGTTCCTGTTCACCCTGTGACTTTTTGCATTGCCAGGTCACAGAAACAGTTTCTAGATTGCAGCCCTTCTTTTTATGAAGATGTGAAGATTCTGATGCTAATGTCAGGCATGTACACAAACTGAACTGATCTCAGTACCACTATGTTTGGAAATTCTATGTTTCAGGAGCTTCAGCCAAGCCTGGAACACGACTCAGCATTTAGGAGATCACGGATTCACCACTGTGTCTTTGAAGTGCAATGAAAGCATGCAGCAAGTGAAGGGAAAAATTAAATGAATTGGAGAGCAAGAAAAACCATCTCTGTGCACCACATCACTGTAGAAAACTTGATCCATCTATTGCCAGGCAGATGCTCTAAGAGCTGAAGCTGAAAGGCTGGAAACCCACGGGTCTTGTTACAGGGGAGCACAGTGATGAAGACCCTGGGGGCTGCTCTCGTGGTGTCAGAGCAGGGAAACCTGACTGGCACTTCCTGCACTCCCCTCTGCCTGTACTCAGACTTCCCTTTGCTGCCGCCTCCATGTCTTGGTGTTTATATGAATTAAATTCTCCACTTTAGCATGCCAGCTTGAAATATAGGCAGGGCTTAGCAAATATAATTCCAGACTCCAGCTGTGATATTAACACTGAAACACGTTCAGAATTAAAAAGCTTGCTTCTCCCTCTTCTAAATGATGAGCTATAAAAGGATTGGGATGTCTCAGACACAAGTGTATCAGAAGCAGGGGCTTATGCTAGTGAGAAAGAGTCTGTTACATGCCTGTTATACGCTTCCAGATTCTTAAAACATTACTTCAGTTTTGCCACTATTTTCTTCCTGCTTATTCCCAAAGTCAATTAAAATGCAATCAGAAGATTTTTAAAGGCTTCAGTTTGTTAACAGGCAGCCAGACAAGCGAGGCATGGGACAGTATTGAAATATGCCTCTTTAATGCAAGTGTATTAATAGAAATAATTTGGTTTCTAAAGCCTTGCAATTGCAAGCGGTACCTCTTATCGTCCATTAAATCAATTGATATCCCGCACTAGTTATTTCAAAAGTTTTATTCTTATTTCATGAGAGCGCTAAACATGTTTGGTTTGCTCTAATGAAAGTTGTGGTGATTTCTTCTGAAGTACATACTGGCCTCATAGCACGTCATACAGTCAATGGAGTCATTATGGTGTGGTAAATGCTGTCCTCAAAGAAGTTAAAACTTGCAGTTTTGTGGGGGTTTTTGCAGGGTCAGTTTCATCAAAACCACAATTTTTTATTAAGCTTTTAGTAATTATAATAAAAAAAGTTAAAGAACTTAATCTCAGCTTTTCAAAAGAACCTATAGGCAGCAGATGCTGGAACTCATCTGAATTTCAATAGGAGGCTTAGCAGCTACCATCCTCGGGAAATCCCTGCCTTATCTTCCTGTTGATTTCTGAATTTAACATCATCCTTGCTTTCCATTTCCTATGTTCATTTCACATTATTTCCCCTGGCTATGGCTGCTGTCAGGTGATATGAATAAAACAATCCTGAACCCCGTCCAACGAGACAGAGCCCAGTCCACCTTACACCCCGTGTTCCTGCCCTGTCTCTTACACCACATTCACACTAAAGATCCAAAAGCAAAGGAAGACAAACACCACCACCCCCCCCCCGCCCCCCCCCATACACACTCCTTTCTGTTCATAGGGTTAGTTTTCTGTAGGTTTAACTCCCTGCACTGTCTCATTGAGATGTCAGATAAGAGCAGAGACAGCTCCAGGAAGCAGAGAGAGAACACAGCAAGGGACAAGGAGAGAAAAAGAAGAGAAGCTAGAAGGGCAGAATTGCCTCTTACAGTTACAGTTTAGCTATTCAACTGGTTTCACTTCCTTGTCAGATAGGACCAAGATTTCCCCCACCTCTAATGGTGTAATTTCCAGTTTGTTTATCCCAGCAGTAGGCACACCACTGACACAAATGCTGGTTCTGCTCTCCAGCCCACTCCCAGGAACACATTTCTGCTCCTCTCCTTTTTGTCAGCACAAATACCCTTGGTGACTGTGCCGTGAGCTCAAGTGGCAAACAAATACAGGTGAGAAAAAACTTCCATTTTTCCAAGTGGATTTTATCTGAAGTGGCTGGTGTGGCTCGCAAAGCAGCTACACATCACCAGAGCCAGAAGAAGAGGAAAGAAGCGTCCACCCCTCCGAGCAGCTCTGTGAACTTATGCCAGAGCTGTTCATGGAGCTGCAGCTGCAATCCAAGAGCTGAAAGCCAGCCCTTCAAAGCTAGGAAATGAAAGCCAGCCTCCTAACTTTGCTTACAGCACCTACCGCAGTATGAACTCAGGAGCTGCAACAGCTCAGTGAAGAAGTTCCACTGGTGATGAGTTAGAATGATGTCCCTGCTAGGTACGGTTATGTATTCGATACCAGATTTTAAGCACCCATTTAAAACATAAACTAATATTAAAAAGATACATCTAAATTTTTATACTTACTCATTTTCTGTTACTTATTCCAACATGAATATTTCCCTTTTTATAGTGTGATAAATGATCTTCTATTTTTAAGCCTTCCTACAAGCAAGATTTCAGATTTCCCTTCAGATATTACCTTGTGCAGAGACACTCAAGTGCCATGTTTTTATTACCACTAATGCAGTGTAAGTCAACGTGCCAGTTACAGTTATGATGGCTATGTCACAAAGAGAGAATGAAGACTAAAAATGCAGCTATGTTTATTTTTTTAAGGGTTAAAAAAGAAAAAGAAGAGCACTTCTGTTGTATTTCCTAGAAGAACTGTCAGTGGAGGTTGAAGAGCACTTAACACACACCTCATGGCCTTGAACACTAATAACTTCCACACAAGGTTCATTGGGAAATTGCTTTTCACTTTGAGGTAAAGACACTAAAATCTATGTAGGGGATTAAAGATTTTCCCAACAGAAAACTAAGTATTTCAATTGCAGAGTTTGGTTGTTAGATTGGTTGACGATTTTAAGCAAAGAGAGAATATAGTCACACAATTTAGTTCTAACAGTTCTGTCGCTAGGTCTAGATCTCTATTTATATACTTAAACATATTGCACTACTTTGTACTCCATCATAGATAGAATATGGAAGGTTAAGAGGTAGAAATAGCACCAGAAATGGTTTGCCCTCAGACCACCAGCAAAGTAAAGACATTAAGAAAAAAGCAGAGACTAAGTTCACCAAAGAAACAATCCTTCAGCTTTATGCCACTCCTGTGAAGTTGTAAACACAGGCTCAATGACTCCCTTCCTTCACTGAAGTGACATCATGCGGAGAAACAGCATCCATAAAAATTAAACTAATTTGGGGCCACAAACAGAAAAATGCCTCAATGATAACTTTACAGAGGAACTTTATGTCAGTACATCGGTTTTTAGATGCCTCAAACCGCTAATATCCATAAATTGGCATGCCTGGTTTTCTTTTAATAGTAATCATAACTTTACATTTCCTGCTTGGGTTTAATGTAATTACAGCATGTTCCTTGTTCTCACCCCCATACTGATCCCCCTTACTGTCCTGTCCCCTCCCCAGCCAGGCTCTACCCAGCAGAGTTTGTGATTAGCAGAGCTATGGAA
>WEIS01100331.1:0-18658 GCA_013389965.1 Todus mexicanus
AATCTTCTGTTTGTATGGCAGTATCCTTTGGTCAGGAAAGAGGCCAGACCAAGCAATGTAGTCCATGCAGACAAGTTGGTAACTAAGCAGTGCATTGGCTGGTCCTGAGTTCTTGTTGGCTCAGAGGCCTGTTTGTGGGTTTGCTGACAAAGGCACAGTGGAGGTGAGAGATCTGGAATTGCCCACCCCCAGCCCAAGGAGTAATTCAGTCTGTCAGCAGAGACAGAGGATACACATTCATTGTGGTAAGTGCAAGTAGGAGCACAACGATGTGCTAAATGCCTCGGCTTTACTCAGATCTGAGGCTAGACACACAGGTCCAGCACAGAAGCCTGATGCCTGTGTTGTAGCTAGGGCTTTATCAGGGCACTGACAGGCAGCTACAAAATAAATGAGGCACCAGAATCATCAGTCCAGTCACAACTGGCCGATACATTTGGGACATGTCAGCTTTGTGCTTTTGTTTCTGCTGGCTGGTGTGTAGCTGGAGGCACAGTCCATTCATGGTAGGGTCACCAGGACCGCTCTGAACTCTCGTACCCATGTAATATTAGGGAGCACCTTCTGCTGACAGATGAAAATAGCAATCAATGCTGAGCTAGTACGCCCATGCACAGGGCACAGTGCGGCATGGAGCCTCTCTCTCTCTCTAATCAAAAGCAACAACAAAAAGCAGCTGCTTTGCTTCAGAGGTGGCTCCAAGCATCCAGCTTCAGACAGCTCCAGAAATGTAAGATGATTTGGGTTCAGCTTCCTGGTGTGAACATCTCTCACTTAGTGATGCCAAGAATCAAACCAGCACGTCTGCAATAAAACAGATCTAACAGAGCCTGCCCCTGGCGATGCTCTGCTGTCACACCAACACCAAATTTCTCTTTCATTATGTTCAAGTCAGTCTCATTATTTGAGTCAGACTTCATTTTTTTTCCAGTGCTTCGGGCCTTCTTGAAGTAAGATGTATTAACTTCATCTTGATTTATAGCCCATGGGTTGGTTTCACTGCTTTGTAAACTGAACTCCTACACACTTTTCCTTCCTTATGGCTGTATTTTCTATCCTCTTCCCTCCCAGAGCTGCCTGTCTGATCAGCCCATGTGCTGTGTAGGCTAGTTAAAGATCAACACAGCCCAATTGTGGCAGTGTAAATCTTGAACATGCACAGAAACACAAAATAATTTTGCAAAACAAGTTACACAAGCACTATTTGCTCATAATATTTCTCTTTTTTTGTTGTTATTTGGTTCTGTCATTAGTTAGTGCACAAAGTTTAGGGCTGCTTGCAGTTTTACCTTCTTGTAAATGAGTGTTAAGCCTAAAACTCACATTGAGAGACAAGAATTTAGTCATTTTGCAGGAAAATAATGGTCTGGAAGCTTGTGCTACTGCCCAAGCTCCCAAATTACCTTAGTGATTCAGTTAACATCATTTTTTTTCAGAAGTAATGGGGATGCTGGAGTCTTCCCAGGCAAAAACTTCGTGGTAGCAGGTGGAGAATTCCGCAGTTCAGTCATCTGGCACTTGGGCAGCAGTTTTGCACAACCTGCAAAAAAATTCCATGCTTTCTATATGCTACACCTGTACAGCAAGAGGTACTTGCATCCCTGTTTTATACCAGTACAGGTGTTAAAAGAATCAGGTGGAAATGTAAAAAACCTACTTTTTTTTTTGGCATTCTGTATTTTAACATCCAGCCATAAAAACATGTCTTATTTTCTTCCTCTGTGATTTTTCTCTTCCAATTATAAATGCTTTTCATAGCCATTCCTAGACACAAATTATATTTTTGGAATAATGTCTTTGTGCTAACCTCAGAGCAAACATGGCCTGATAGGATGTCATGTTGAGTCATAGGAGTCTTTTTCAAGACAGCCTCACAAGTATTCAGTCTGGATTTGTTTTAACTCTGTTTGCCTGCTTGAATGCGTGTCAAGAATTCCCACTGAAACCAGCATTCAAATTTACATTTTGCTCCACACTGATTTATCTAAAGAGTGCCTGCACTTCTGTGGGGCTGGACTCTCTGCTCATAACCACCAGCTTAAAACCCTTTCTTCCTTCCTCACAGAGAGAATGGAGCTCTTGGCAATCATAGAATCGAGTCATGAATCTACAGAATCACAAATCGTGGAATGAGGTGAGTCCTATGGTTTTATGCCCTACAATGGCAGTGCCAAAGCTGGGAGGAGCGCGAAGTTGACTGCTGTAGTGATGGACATGGTTTGAATTATTTGGACTGGGTTTGCACTGTGGTGTTAGCTTCAACTGCTCCAGTAAACATAGGAAAACTGCATAACTGCAGATCCAACGTAAGAGCCACTACAGTTTCTCCTTTCACCCAGAGATACCCTGTGCTGGACTAGACACTGAGCCACATCATCTCCAATAATGCTTCAGCTGCCTTGGCAGAGGTTGTGGTGAGACAGAAGACAGGAAAAAAGGAGTGAACCAACCTCGTCCCCCTCCCAGATCTGAGGGCTGCTTACCCTGGATGCACTTGCCCTTCTGGTCGTTTTGCCCTGCTGTGGGATCTTCACCGTAGTCCCTCTGGGACCTCACCTGGATATCTGCTGCAAAGCTGGGCAGTTTTACTGGTGACATAGGGTTAATTTAGGAATCTTCTGCAAATTCCCAGTCTATACCAGAAGGAATGATGCCAGAAAATCTCATCTTCATTGCAGCGGCAATGGGTGGTGTGCTACCACAAACTGCAGAAAAGGAGGGAGGGACCAGGCAGAGATTTCAGATCCCAAGGGCATGGATCTCTGTGGGACAAGGGTGAAATAGCAATGTACTGAGATGCCAGTTCTCTTCAGCACCCAGCTGGGGACCGGGCGAATTGATTTTCCATAGTATCAGGCACTGGCAGCTACAAACAAAAAGACACAAATGTCAAAATGCTAGTGGAGACCTGCAGCTTTCCAAAAAAAAAAAGAAAAAAAAAACCCACAGCCATTTCTCTGACAGTGGCAGCACATATACGAGGAGTTTTACTGCATGCCAATTTCTCCTTAAACCTTTTCCCTCAGGGAGCCCAGTGCTTAGAAAATATTTAGGGGTGCTGGAAGCTTGCCAGCTGCTCAGCTAATGTAGATCTTGAAATATCTGATGATGCTCCCAAGAATGTGGGGCTGCACTGCTGGGCCAAGTTCCTTTAAGTCAGGCAAAAGATGATATTTTGGCAAGAAAAACAGGAATCCAGTTAGGTGCCTCTAGAGAAGGAAGTTTTTATATTTATATTGCATGTCACACAAATCTGGCTAGGGCCATCTCCATGACTATGGAAATTCTAAATTCATCCTAAAAGCTGAAAGAAGCAGTAAGTGCCTGCAGAGTGGGCAAGTGTCCAGGAGGAGACAATGGCTGGCTTTTAGCACATCCCGCTTTTTTATTACCTTAAACAACTCGACTTGTGTAACCCTGCAGAGTGCTGCCAATTGCTTGTACACAGCTCCTCGTTTATACCCATGCACCCTCTGAGATTTTCCATTCCCATGGGTGGGATGTAGCTGAGATGGTTTTCCTGTCTCTCCTGCTCTGCTGTGTGTGGCTAAATGGGCATAGTGAGGGATATTGAATCTTCGCAGCTGATACTGAGGGCCTTTCCCTCACAATGCAGCACTGTTGCTTCTCAGTGCAAAATTTAAGCAGGGCTGGTTTGATTTTTACTTTGCAGCTTCCTAAGACATAGGAAGGAATGGGCTTCAGCAAGGGTGTGATGCCCTGGAGTGGAAGAAAATTTTATTTCCAGTGTTTTGTAGTTCATAAGTTCAACCTATGGGAGAGGTTGGTACCCTTTGACCCCACAGAGCTTTTACATAGGAAGTTTGCTCCTGACTTGTAAATGTGAGAAGTTGTTTCCATAGTTATTCCCAACAGTTCAGTCAAATATTTTTTCATTTTTTTAGAAGTAATGGAGAGTTGATAGTGAGAGATGATCCAGCTGTGACTGTCCTGAGACAAAGAGCTGCTCTGATTACAGGAACAAATAGCTACATGGGTTTGGTTGTGTTTCCATCTTTGTGCCAGGCTACTTATCATTTTCACTGCTGAAGAGTGCTGTAGTGGATGAGCCTGGTAGTAGGTGCCCAGGAGCTTTTAGAGAGTGAAATTTGGCCTTTTCTATAAGGAAAACATGATATTTTGGTGTCATCTAAGAAAGCTAAAGAGCTGCCTGTCTGTTAGCGCTCGTCCTCTGCACAAGGTGGATTTTGTCAGACTGAGAACTCACTTATCTGACTGGTGACAGACAAATCAACCCCCTGGTGATAAGCCTACTTTGTGGATTGTGCTTTGAAGGTATCTCTATGGCCCCTGTCCCTGTCGTGATCTGTCAACATGTTTCTGCTTCCAGTGCGCAAGGTGTGTTTTCCTCTTTTTGCAGTTGAAAACTAAAGCCCAAAGGCCTCGGAGACTAAATCCACAAAGTCAGAGATGTCTGATTGGGTTTTTTGTGTGTGTGGCTGGAGCTCTAAGTGCCTCACCTGCAGTTGTAAAAGGGATATGTTGTATGTCACAGAAGGTTAGGGGTTGGAAGAGACCTTTGAAGATCATCTAGTCCAACCCTCCTGCCAGAGTAGGATCACCTACATTAAGTCATACAGGAATGTGTGCAGGCTGGTTTTGAAAATCTCCAGAGAAGGAGATTCCACAAGTTTTCTGGGCAGCCTGTTTTAGCGTTCCGTTCAGTGTCCCATACCACAAGGGTTCCTCTTCCCCTGCCCAGGGGGAATAATATCACAGCCTCTGCAGCTCCCAGTGCAAGCACAATACCAATACAAACCAAATTAAATCCAAGCATCATCTGAGCCGGGTTTTGCTCTTTCCACTGCCTCCTATAGCTCTGAAGTTCAAGGACACCTTGTAGTTTATGCATCGATGGTCCTTTCGCGCTTTATCCACTTAGCACTGTCAGGTGGCAATCGCTGCACTTGGTTCCCTCTCCTTGTTGCCATCTTTGATATGGGAAACCATTTTCAGTGCTTCAGCACTGCCTCTTACCTCTCAAAGCACAATGTCACCTTACGTTTAAAGGGGTTGCACAACCACAAACGATTTCCACATTTAACAGCACAAAGGGAAATACCTGTTTTCAAGTAAATGCCCTGGTGCTGTAATTTGTTGAGGATCTGAAAGTGAGACAAGCTAGAATCAAACCTGACTCATCGATTTTTATTCTTTAAATGTCAAAACCCACCCTGGGATGTAAACATCTGCCGTGCTACTGTATTTGGAAATTTAAATGGGACTGTAGAAAATCTGGTCTGACATGTGCTTCCAGCGGTGCACAGTGGCTCTGAGCCTGGATTTTAGGGATAGCATGTTTCTTCCAGGGTCCTTTCCATGGGTGAGTGGCCCCTTACCTCTTCTAATACAATCTCATCAATTATTGCTCAGTGTAGTTAAATAAAATAAACAAGTCCTGCTTTGAGGCACTGCCACCTGGTGGCCCAGGCTGGCGGTGGCACCGGGGCTCCTGCCAGCACCCAGCGGCACAACCTCCTCGCAGGAGGCCAGTGCCACCCATGGGCTGGGCAAGCCTGGTCCTCAGCTCTACTCCCTGTTTATTCACCCTCCAGATGCTCTTTCCAAGGCTATTTTCTGTCGCTCTTGGGTGGGATTTTGCCTTAACTGCAGATCTCAGTTCTGTCGCTTTGCGACGCCACCCCTTCCATGAAAACTGCTGGGCTTCCACTGTCAACCTCACGGTGGATTTCTAATCTCGTGGCCGCATTACAGCGAGTCAGCTTAATTAGTCCTAACAGTCAGTCTCATCTCTAGACTGGCTGTCCTATTAGTGAGAGTCCTGGGGACTTGTTCACTTAGTCAGTGCTTCCTGATGTCATCCAAAGTCTTTGCTTCATACATTTCTGATGAGGCTTGAAGCCTGCTGGCTCCTCTCCATTCTGATCTATTTTTAATTAGCAGTTTGGGGCCTTCGCTGTTCCAGCCGTGGAAGGTGATCTCCGTGGCACGGTCTCATTTGTCTAGATGTATGGGTGTTGCTGCCTGTGCAGAGAGCTGTAACATGTTGTCCAGGCAACAGCATTATGGAGAGCAAGGAGCGAGGAGCATACGGACAGCTCTTGGGAAGAGGTTTGCTGGATGCTCCAGAACAAGGTGCCAGGATACCTACCTAACTAGAATGGCAGCACGCCTACAGAAAGAGGACAGGGAGCCAGCAATGGAAAACTTGCTACTTTGTGATTAATTAGCTCCAGACCCTGCCAGAAGGACAGTTGCTTTCACTGTCCATGAAATCTGTGCAGAGCAGTCAGGATAAGCCCTCTCAAAATGAACTGCTTCATGGCATGGTATGTATAATTTCCTATTTTTCTTACTACACGGACAATTCAGCGCCCATGACTTGATAACAGAATTCTCTCTCTTGATCATGATACACTTGGAATGCATCAGGGCCAAATCCTGGAAGGGATTGAGTATCTTTTGAAACCTACTGAGTGCCTTTGGCTATGCCTTTGTCATTAAGAGGGGACAGGCAGGCTCAGCACTTCCCACCAGCATTGTAGCACGGGCTAAGACAAAGTCATGGAGTCCTTTGGCACCGTGCAGCCCAGAAGGGCACAGAAGAGGACTATGGGGACTGTTCAACCAGCCAAAATCTGTGCAAAGTCTGGCACTTTTGCTTACAGTGTTTCCAAGGGACGTTGTCATTATTTATTGATTGGTTATTTATGTTGCAGTAGCATTTTGGCCAGGAACCCTTAGGCCACATGCATCAGGAGTCATCCAAAAGCAGAACAGAAAAATAGTCCTTTTCTCCAAAGGACCTCACAGTCTGACAGTGAGACAAGAAGCAAATGAATACTACGAACAGTGGCATGGGAAGGGAGCAAGGGGCTATTATTATTAAGAATGAAAAAGAATAAATACACAGTCAGTTATTGTTGTTAAAAAATTACAAACATTGCTGACTCTCCTAGCTAGGAAGGAAAAACAGGCAGATTTTCTGCAAAGCCAGAATGGTGACTGTTGCTTTCAATGTGCTAGATTTGTTATACACCTTCCTCAGAAAGTTCCTGACCTTAAAACACATGGAAAAAGATGGAAGTTTTTACTGGCTTCAGTGGGCCTTGGATGAGCCAAAAGTCTTAAATGCAGAATACTTTAGTGGAAACGAGATGTTTTCAGTCAAACTTCTGTCAGCCGAAAGCTCTGTGCCTCAAAAGATTTATTCAGGGACTTCCTTGTTTACTACCACTACTAGTTTACCGATTCATCCTATTTTTTTAGCCTTCTACAAAATCTATTCCAAACCCAACTCCTGCAACCTAATACTGGAATTGTTTCTGCTTGAGTTGAAATGTTTTGGTCTCACATCCAGCTTGTGCATTTTCACAAATCTTAGTTAAAATTCAGATACTGCATTAATAACTCCACCAGTATGGCAGGGATTTCACACGAGGATCTTTTAAGAATCTTTCTCCAACAATTGTTCAGTCTGAGCAAGTATTTTGATACTTCCTCAGGTGATATGGGTTTGTGCACCAACTGTAGCTCAGGAGACAGTGGATATTTAGATAATTGTACCTTATCTCTTTTTTACAGTAATAAGAGTAGAAGTGTAAATGTTTGTAGATCTTATGTCTTTTTTTTCCCCTAATCTGTCCCCATATATTTGCTGCAGAACTACCCTATCTCTGAGACTAAAAATAGTCTGCTATTATATAAATAGAGCTGCTTTACACAGGTTCTTCCTCTTCTTTGCTCTTGCTGCCCCAGAAGTTTGAAGGAATGGTGAGTTTAATTGAAAGAGCATCCCACCAGTAGCTAACTTTGCTTGCCTGTCTGCTCCGGGACT
This sequence comes from Todus mexicanus, assembly GCA_013389965.1. Lineage (NCBI taxonomy): Eukaryota > Metazoa > Chordata > Aves > Coraciiformes > Todidae > Todus > Todus mexicanus. The sequence continues at coordinate 7,820 of WEIS01100331.1, forward strand.
TACTCAAGTTCAGGTTCATCACACTTAGAAAAGCAGCTTTGATGGTGATAAGAAGCAGCAGTAATCCTGCTCTCTGCTGCCACTGCACATGCAGGGGGTCTGAGCAGACCCGGCACCTCAGAGCAAAGCTGTCACTCTGCCATCAAAAGAAAAACAAACAACAAACCAAACCAGCAGTGGCACAAACCCCCACTCATTAGGAGAAAAAGGCCCATCTTGAAATATCTTATACAAGTGGAATAACCTGTAGAAGAAAGGGATGCATCTAACAGGCATCTTCAATGAGCATCAGATCAGTTGAGGGCAAGAAGGTAACTAAGCAAAGTGAGAAAAGAGAAACTCTGAGCAATATAAGCCTTTAGAAAGTGCTGCAGCTCCTTGGAAGAAGAAAAGATCTCTCTTCTGGTTATAACAAAGAGGCAGAAAGTCACTCCGCCAGCACTCTGGTACTGATAAGCCCAGCAGATGATTGCAATCACTGAGTAAGTCTTAAATAACAGGGCAAATCAACTGTGAGCTTTTGTTTAATACTTTACTGGCTATTTTATTTAATACTTTACTTCGATCTGTTTTGCCTTGCCCATGGAGTCATTGTTAGAAAAAGGCACTCAGCATTCAGTTAACTCTGCAAAAAAAGAGCAAAAGATAATTCCAAAGCCAGAAGATTGTGACACTTGGTAGGAGAGGCTGTTTAAGTAGTTGATGTGAATATCTGGAAAAAGAGAACAGGATGGGAAATGACAGTTTGTGGTCCAGAGAGGACACTGCCTTCCCATACATGTAGGAGTTATGTCCCTTTCTTTTGAAAGTGAAGCACTGCCCATGCCAAAGAGAGGGCAGTGGGCACAGATCTGTCCCCACAGGGTTGTTTTTGTATTACTTATGCTACCTCAGTTGGGGGGAGATTAGTCTGTGAGGTAAGATAACTTGATTTAGGCATCCACAGGCATATTAGCGGAGCGCTACTCCATATGGTGAGTGGAGTTCAAAGCACCCTTCAGCTGTCTGTCAGCATTAATTACATCTCCATGGAATGAAATGGAAGCTTCAATGCACACCTGTAGATGCCTAAATGTAGGTGTCTCAGTCTATGAGGTGAATGTCAACTGCACAGCTGAAGCAAAGCCATCAGAGTTACTCCAGTTGGCAGTAGCTATAAATCTGATCCTATTATTTTCCTGGCTTCAGGCATATATATATCCTTATTTACATTAACCAGAGTTAATAGGCACAACTTGCTAACAAATTCATTGCTGGCAGCAGGACAGAAGTGAAGGTGTTTTACACATCTTTGTAAAATAGATTGCTAACTATTTGTAAAGTATTAAATTCAGGGGCTTATGCCTGGAGTATTTAATGTAGTTAATGATGCGGTTTTGACCTCCTTTGTGCTTTTGTGGTTTGGCCAGAGTGTTCGTACATCTGGAATTTGGTTTTTTCATAAAGTGCTAGAGAAAGGCAAATTGTCATCACATATGAGAAAATACAAAGCTTTGCATATTGCCTTTGGAAATTCACCTTCACTGCATCTGTTCTTTTGCGTAAAATGCCATATTTGAAATATCTGCTTGGATGTAACAGAACTTTTGCTGGTTTCAAGGAATGTGATGGTTTACCTGCTGGAAGTTGGGGCAAGGATTTTCTTCTTGCACTGTAGTGCAACGCACACTCGTACAGCACCTTAAATGAGCTCGGTTTGCCTGCAAAGACTTCCTGCAGGGCTGTGCAATTGCATGGCAAGTAGTAGCTTAAACCTGCTTATAGCAGCATCTTTTAGAAAAAAAATGTCCAGCCAGTGTCACATTTAGTCAGCACAGAAGATACTGTCGGTGCTCTAGCTGTGAATGCTGAATTTCAGCCTTGAAAGATGGTAAATCAACCTTTCTCTTGCGTCCCGCTCTTCCCGCTTCTTGGGGTGAGCAGGCAGGCTGTGGATTCACACACAGCCTGTGTGCACCATGGCACACTGAGAAACAGTGAGCTGCAGGCAGTGTCTTGAGGAAGAGGAGCTCTGGAAGGGAAGAGCATGCTAAATAATGTGCTAAAACCTGCCTTTCAAACGAGATCTTTCAGAGTCTGAAGAAATAATGAGAGTCACAATTCTTTCGCAACTTCTCTCTTTCCACAATAAAACAAACAGGCTGTTTTAGGTAATCTCCTGGGTCAGTCTGGTTTTCTAAAAGGGCTTTTGTAGTCTTTTCCTAGTCTTTTCTGGAGCATCATTATATGACTTGAAAAATTTATTCACCTGGGCTTCTACACAAGACATTTTAGGTCTCATCTCTATTATTTCTTTCCTTGCATGTGTCAGGATTTTTCTCCTTCTCTGATTCGTTAGATAGTACAGTTTTGATGTACTTATACAAAAGATTTGCTAGTGGCTATTTTCTCTTTCCACCTCATCTTTTTATCAGAGATTTTGCTCGGTGACTCAGAATTTATACTGGCTGTAATGGTTCATTTCAGTTCTTGGAGGAATTTTGAGGGAATTGTGCTTGGCACTTTGTACTTTAGTTGCTTAGCTACCTAGCTTGGTCTAGGAACATCACATTTTTTCTTCCCTCTGTATTTAGCATGTCCACAGTATTCTGAACTTTCTTCTGTGCCTCCTTTCATCCCATACATTAGTAGGCCTTTGTAAGGTTTCTCTAGCTAACTCTATGGGAGACGGTGACAGCACATTTTCTTAGTGCTGTATTGTTCCAGTTGCTGCTCTTCAGTGGTCGTCCCTCTTGAATGGACTTCTGTGATTTCATAGTACCGTGGTGTGGTGAAATTCTTAAGGAGCTGTCAAAATTTCTATTTGTACTGGCCAATTTAGCCTGGGTAGGTCAATTCAAATCTGGCCTGAATATAAACAGCTCCATTGACTTCACACATAAACACAGAATGAGTTTTAACAGTTTATGAAGTAGCTGAACTTCTGTGTTTGCCACTAAATGCTGCTTTGTTTTAGGAAACAAATATCATCCTTCAAGGGGCACAAGCTTGTAAATGCATTCAGCAGGTCACAGCATCCTGGGTCCTCTGTATAATCTCTCACTGAATTAGGAGGTGATCAACAGGGAAGGTCCCTTTGAAAATGACAAAACAGATCCAAAATACCTGGGCTGCCTTCAGCCCACACGTTCCCCAGGCACTCTCCCGGGCTGTTTTCACATAGACAAAGATTTGGAAGTAGGTGTTGTGTCTTCAGAGATGTCACACTTCCACATTGAGGACCTTCCCCTGGGCTGCAGCTAGACTAGCCCGTTCCTATAGGACTCCACGTTCAGTCCCACATAGATCTGGTCACATCCCTGCTGGGAAGATGGATGGGACAGGGAATGAGCAAGCTCATCTTCCCTCCTCACAACCGAACAAATGGGCATGACAAAACACTGTTATTGGAGTGCGGGTGGCAAAGGGAGGGTAGAAGAGAGAAGGAGAAGCAGCTACTAAAGCTAACCCTGTTGGCGAGCGGCTCCAATGTAGCAGCCCCTCGCTGAGGAGGATGAGCCATGAATTGACTTTGTTGACTCAAAAGGACTGAGATTTTCCAGGCTTTACCACCCATCCCAGGGCAGGCTGTGGGACAGAGATGCCCTGCCTGTCCCACTGGCCTTTCCCAGAGCCACTCACTCAGGGGATGCTCTGTCCCTAGCCAAGTCTGCTTCTTGCTGATCCCTCTGGCTTTCCCCTTCCACTGGTGGCTGCTCCTACCTCTCATGGTTAGTGATTTCAACTCCACCCTCCACCACAGATGGGCCACATCTTCCCTGCCATGCTATTCTGGGCTGGCAGCTCCAGCAGTGCTCCTTCCAGTTCTCCCCATTCAAGATCTCCCGTATGGTCTTGGCTATTTATTTCAAACATACTCAGACCTGCTCTTCTGGTCTGCTCTGATTTCATGCAGACTAGCTCTCCGAAAGGTCACTGGAGGAAAATTAAATTTTCTCTTCGCAAAAACTCAGAAATATAGTTGAAGTTCAGTTAATTAAAAAGACTGTTTCTTGCCTCATTCCTTCAGACAGACAAGGTTTTAGAGCAAAACAGTGGTAGCCAGTGGTGACACTGAACATTCTCAAAACACAAAAGGGAAGGGGAAGGAATTGATCCCCACCGATGGGTGTAACGACTGCCAGTAGTGAAAAATACCATAACCCCACCAACTGCAGTTGCCCAACTTCACTCCCAGTCACAGAGTGTCTAGCCCTCCGCTGGATTTATTCCAACAAGATCTGTGTCTGTCATAGTGCTGGATCCAAATCTGGGTGCAGGAATGATGGCTGTGCTGCAAAAACTGGAGTGAGTGAAAGAACTCTGTGATGTGCCTTCAGGCTGTGCCCGGTGTTAGATTTTGCTCAGAGGCAGTTTATGGTATTAGCTCATGAATAAAAAAATGCCATGCACAGTCAGCTGCTAGCCATGGGGAGCCATGGGGACGAGACGAACCAATTTTAATGAAAAAAGCTTCCTCTCATACAATTCCTAGCTGAACCACAGCATGAAATGCTTCTGGTTCTGAGGTCCCCGTGCACCACACAGTTCTGAAGCTGCTGAGATTCTTCTCTGAGACTCAGACTTTCATTAAACAAAGGGGGGGGAAAAAAGATAAAATGTCTGTCCTTTATAGCTTCAAATAAAACCTTCCAAGCATGAAAAGAATGTCAAGTCTTGCCTATGCACAGACTCTGTTGCTTTAACTACTCTAAAAGGCAGAATGGAGAAAATGAACCTGGTTATAAAGCTGTTTTATACCAGTGTAGCTAATCCCATGTGGCAGGGAAACATAGGGGCACAGCTCTTGGACACTTTTATCCTAACAGAGGACGAAGCACACAAGGGGAGGGGTTTGGGCCAAGGCTGGCAATCAGGGGCAACCTAGTTTAGTCCAAATGATGAAGTTCCTGTGCCTGATGCATTTATGTTGCAGCTGCTCATCCCTTGGCTCACACGGAGCCTCCTCTTGCACTGCAGTTACACCAACCCAGAACCCGGCTGTGACCTTGCTCTGAGCAAGGCTGCTGTGCCCATATCAAAACAGATCAACTCCAGAAATGTCTGGCAGTGTTACAGCATCGGTAGGGCTTTACTTTTCCTTTTTAATAACAGAAACCTTCATGCAGACAGACCTAGGGTGGCAGACAAGTCCTCTTGCTGGTAGAGCTTACTGTGCTTGCGAACTGTCCTAACCTTTCAGCAAAAAAGGATCATTATGTCTGTAGAAATTGAGTTTCCCCTAAAAATGATGGTTGGTTGCACTGGAGCAAAGTACATCTTTGCAAGAGAGCCCAAGTCTGAGTCTACAGCTGCCCTGAAATGTTTGTGCAGAGACAAGTGGGTGCTGTGGTCCAGGGTGCACTGACCCTAATGAAGATACCATTCCCTTGATGAGCTGTTTCTCAGGAGTGTAACTTTAAGGTCGTTGCTCTAATGCTTTCTCCTGTGACCCTCAAGGACACTCTGTCTCCTTTCCAGACATCTCAGGAAAAAAAAAAAAAAAAAGGAAAAAAAAAAAAAGAGCTTCAAATGGTTTCTGCAGCTACCTGAGCTCCCCAGGGCCTGCAGAAGAAAGTCCTTCCAGTCTAGTCCTCCCTTGTCTTCCAGCTCAGCTCAGCAGCTCCCTGTGGCAGATGGCAGAGCCTGATTTGTTCCAGGTACCTGCTTTGTGCCAGCACCTGGAGTTCTGCCCAGAGGCACTGGGCCCCCAGGACTCTGCCCTTGGACCTGTGCTTCTTTTGCATACTCATCGTCTCAAGTGCTCTCGAGCCACAAGCACGTATAGCTTGTGTTCATGTTCTAACAGCCAACCAGTGCACATGGGTTATGGTATAGGTTGTGTATACTGCTTCTATATATAGTTCAACAGAGAAGTATCATTAGAAAACACCAAGGTTTGTTTCTAAATTTGTCGCCTGAGCTTTGAGATTCTGAATTTGCCTTCTGTCTGCCACCAATGTGGCACCAAGATTATTAAGAGGTCTGGAAGGCAGAAGTACCTTCACAAGGACACTCAAAAAGTTCCTTACCACTTGGTTGTGAATGACTTTCCAAAACTGGGGTGTTCATTTTACAGTGGGCCTTTTCAAGTGAAACAGCTCTGGCACATGCTTCATTCCAGCAAAGTGGCTCCTCTTGTAACACCTTGCAAGGAGTTTCAACCAGAGAAAACCTCTAGGCTGCCTGATGGGGAGCTCCCAACAGCTTCTCGTTGCCTGAGAAAGAAATTCCAAAAACCTGTGCTTATCCATCTAGTGGTGTTCTCCTTCTATCTTCATGCCTGTGGGTTCTGTGTGTGTTTATTTGCACATATATAGCTCCTGTTTGCATGTACCAATCGCTGGAGATATAATCTTTCTACACTGCTGTAGGGTAAGCATGCATCAAGAGTCCTGACTCTCTAACAAGGTCCTAGAGTGCTGCTGATTGTATAGGTGCAACCAGAGACTGAATTTACTGAATAAAAAGGCAGCTGGAAAAACTAAGTGACAAAGTAATATGAGCAAGATCATAGATGGCCTCAGTGGCAGACCCAGGAGAGAGCTCCCGTCACCCATCACATCACCTACATCTTTGTTCCATTCTTCCCTTGCTGTATCTTAAAAACTTTGTGCAGGTGCATGCCAAGTCCCAGGGTGGGAGTTCTGAAAAAGCGATGTTGAGACCTACAGCTGCGTAGAGCCGTGCTGCCTTCAAGAAGTGGAGGGGTCTTGTTTGCTCAGTACAAGGACAGGACTGTGGCTTTGTCTCTGATAAAAGCAGGTCTAAATATAGTTGTCGAAAATCACTTTTTGAGGACATGAGGCTTTCATACCCCTGAGCAACATCGAATGGTCTTCTCAGCCCCCAGGAAGCAGGCAGAGGCAGGAGGTGGGTGAGTGAAAGACAAGCAAGCAGGGAACAAATGCTTTCCTCAGAGATTTTTTTTTTTTTTGACCATTTGCTATCTGGATACACACATACTGGTGTTTCTTGTCTCCTGACAAATTCACTATTAGCTTCTGCTTTTTTCCTTGCTATGCTACAAAGGAGAGTCTTCAGGCTTTGCTATGAGGCAGGTTGTTGGCACATTGCTCAGGAGATCCACATCCCTAGTTAATACCAAGTTACTCAGACACATTTCCCAGGTGCCTCACATGGTGTTGCTGGGGCAGAGGGGCCTTTCCCAGTTACTCCCCCCACCCTGGATCAGCCAGGACTGGCCTCTTTGCCCTGGGTCCCACCACCTCCTGCAGAACCTCACGCAACCAAGGCTGAAACCCACCAGCAGTTCCAGCCCTGTGACTGTGGCAAATCCTAAGGAAGAGGATGAGGCTGGGTAGGCCAGCAGTGAGGGATTCCTCTTGTCACGGCAGACCTCAGCAGGCTGAGCAGCCAACTTCCCACTTCCTTCTAGAATTCCACCCCCTCGAGCCCAGGGTACTCAGCAGCACAGCTGGGGACACCGAAGGTCCTTCCTTTCCCAGGGCTTTGCTGCTCTTAAGCCTGCAGAGCGTGTGTCCACCCAGCAGCAGGTGAGAAATGCAGGGGCAAGTGCCAACAAAAACAGGCCTGAAGGAACCAATTTCTATAGGAAGTGCCAAAAAGACTGAGACGTATCTAGCGCGGTTCATGAACTTTGGTGGGGAGTGGCAGCAACACTCTGCCAGGTGTTGGAACTGGAAAGGTTTGACAGTCAGAGCAGACTGTGGAAATATGCAGAGCAGTATCAGAAGGAGAGTTAGAGGGAGGCATAGGCTGTTTGCTATGTAGGTGAGCTCTGAGCACAGCACTGGGGCAGCTGGAGGATCAGCCTCTCCAGGGAAAATAGAGGTACTGAGAGGGCTTGAGATGTCCAAAGCCAGCCTGGCAGTGCCCTGGAGAGAGGCCCGGTAGACTGGCAGCCCCACTGCTCTTCTTTGAGCTCCAGGAGTGAGGGGTTTAGTTCAGAGCTAGTATTTCCTCTGGAGTGCTGTCCCTAGAAATACTTTTCTCTTTCCTGTTTCATTTGGCTGATTTATCATTTTTCCTGTTTTCTTTCTCAGCCCTGCAGTGGTTGCTCTGCTTCTTTCTCACTTTGAGGACTGTACCCTAGGCAGGAGAGCTCTCAGCTGCACACAGGTGGGATGTGAGCCCAGAGCAAGGCCTGGGTTTGGGAAAGCCGCTTTCAAGATTGTTGTAGGTATAGAAGACTTTCTGTGTGGAAGCCTTGACATGTCTCTCTGTGGGCGTTTTCAAATTAATTCAGGTGTCGTGCTGTACCATGGAAAATGCCACTGAACACAAGGAAGGAAACTCCCACAGACCCACATGCTTGCCTTTAAATAAATCAGGACTCCCAAAAGATGGAAATGTGATGTGTTGTGTGCAGGCAGTGGGAAGCATTAGAGACTATGTGAGTAAGCTGCACAGCACCAGTATTACTTCGCGAATTCTTTTTCAAAGCAGAAGCATCAGGACACAGCCACCTCGGTCACATATCACTTTTCTGCTCGCAAATGCTTTTAGACACTTAATAATAGCCTGTGTTGTGTTCACAAGAGGTTGTGCATCGGTGCACATGCTTGGTCCATAAGCTCTAGAGCAATCCCCAGTTTCTCCTCAGTTACAGCCAGAAGTGACATGAACTTTGGGAAAATCATCTATCTTGTTATCATTAAGAGGATGGATGTATTCCCTCACATATATTATATCCAATGCTTTCTTTATTAATCTCTTAAATGAGACAGTTACTTCCAAATGCACCATCTTCCTTTAATAATATCAGATCTTCAGAGCTTCTGATCTCTGCACCCAAACAGCTTTTTGTTTCAGTTTGTCCTTGTCAGCAGCATGAAATTTGTTTTCTATTTCTCTTGCTTGGTAAATCACAATTTTTCTACAGATGCTCTGCATGGCAAGACTTCATTCTATTAACATTCACCTTCAGCCAAGCAGCTGCCTGCCTATTTTGGCTTTTATTTTTTATGGGGACTTAGCAAGGAGAGGCATATGCCTGCCACCAGCTCATGCCAATTCTTTTGAGGCTTTAATTTTTCCTCTGTGCACCTTTTTGTAAAGCACCATTGAGTAAAAGCCTGGCAGGACTGCAATGTGCTCCAGGACGCCTGGGAGCACAGAAACAATTTCTCCCCAGTAAGCGATCCCACCAGTATCCAGTCCTGCTGCCCCAAGACAGGGGGAAGGAAACAGCAAGGGATCAGAGGAAAAGAGTAATTTATGTCTATGCAAGAGAGAGATCACTGAACAAGAAACTTTTAAGTGCATCAGCCCAGTGAGCAGACATGAGCTATGTCAGATAGCAAGCTGCAAAGGGGAGGAGGAAAAGCCAGTCTCTGGGGACAGCATAATGCAACTCTGACACCCTAACCTGACCTTGCAGTGGAAGGCTAGAGAAACACTGCAGCAGGTTGCTCAGGGAGGCTATCACCTCCCTGGTACTGATTTTTTTGAGCAAAAGCCATCTTTCAGGAACAATTGAAGGTACTGCTTGTACACAGGTATAAAAACAGGACCTACTGAGGACGTGTCACCCTCCAGATCTTTCCCACAGAAGGCACTGGCAAAATATTCACTTTCTCTAAGGGCAGTTAGCCAGGTTTCGGGATAGATACTTATTCAAAAAGTTACTGCCCTTTTTGGGTTACCAGCCCTGGCTCTTCTCGCCAGTTTTATATTGTGTCTTGTAATGCAAACACCACCTCCCTCTGCCAGCAGAGGAAGAAGCTGACTTGGAGCCAAAAAAGGCTCCAAGAATTTTTCTCTTCTCATTCTCAAGCTGAGTAAAACACTGAAGGTAAACAAATAGCATGTGTGCCTAAAACTGCTTGAATTTACCATTTTTACATCCCAGGTTACCTTGCTTCAGTGAAGGATTCTTAAGGGCATTTTTCCCCTTGAAAGGGGAAGGATCACAGTACCTACCACCCTTCAGGGGAAGGGAAATTTTAAAAGCTGTCCATGATAGACAGACCAGCTTCACAGACAGCACTATGTCTTCTTCAGCAGACTGTGGCCTTTGGGAAGTTCAGATCCAAACTCTGCCTGCTGGGCCCAGCTGTAGATAAAACTACCTTTACCCACCTTATATGATGCAGCTGTATTGCAGGTGGGTGGTGAGGAGCACAGCCTACGCTTGGGGAATAAGTTCTTCTGTCTTTAAATCATTTTGTATATATGGTAGCACTTCAAATCGTTTATATCTTTATGATACTGCACATTGCTCAAGGAGGAAAGTGCTTTAAAATCATAAACCTTCCTGTAAAGGAAATCATAACTTTCTTGTACTCATCAGAGTACAACTCTCTCAGCTGGAGATTCCCCTTTCAGCTTTCTTAGGTTCCCAACATATTAAAGAGAACCAAGATTATCTGGGAAGAGATGATCCTATTAACTGAGGCAAGAACTTAGATCTCCTACTTGTGCAGACTGTCTGTCAAAGGGTGGTGAGTTGACCCTGGCAGGTTGGCAGGTGCCCACCAAAGCTGCTCTATCACTACTCCTCCTAAAATGGTCAGGGGGGAGAAAATATAACAAAAGGCATGTGGGTTGACATAAGGACAGGGAGAGATCACTTAGTAATTACCATCACAGCAAAACAGACTTGACTTGGGGATAATTAATTTAATTTATTACTAATCAAATCAGAGTAGGATAATGAGAAATAAAAATTAAATCTTAAAACGCCTCCCTCCCACCCCTCCCTTTTTCCTAGGCTCAACTTCATTCCCAGTTTTCTTTACTTCCTCTTCTAGTGGTGCATGAGATGGGGAATGGGGGTTGCAATCAGTTCATCACAAGTTGTCTCTACCGCTCCTTCCTTCTCAGGGGGAGGACTTCTCACACTCTTCCCTTCCTCCAGTGTGGGGTCCCTCCCAC
>WEIS01100374.1:0-18024 GCA_013389965.1 Todus mexicanus
AGTCACAGGCTTTTTGCAACTTAAGATGTAGTTTTCTTCCCTTCTAAGACTGCAGTGAGGTGCTTTCCCCTCTTGTCCACTACAGGCATGTGAGCTGCAGCCCTACAGGCTTTTCTTTTATGTTCCAGCACTGCTGCATCTGCTTGAGGACAGAGGCTGTTAGGTCCGTGTAGGAACTTGGGCCGTTCACAATTTGCCCTTTTTTGCCCATCCCTGTTTTGACTGTTTCAGGTCCCAGCACTATATGAAGTGCAAATGTTTCCTGAGGGTATGGCAGAGCAGACCTGTCTGAAATAAGGAAAAATCATTGAAAATGGCTTTCATTTTGCAAAATGCTCAGTTGGAAAAGTTTGGGAAGAGATGGGTCAGAACCCAGCTCTTGGTGGGGACCCTTCCAGGGCTCTCTTAGGTCACCTGGCCAGTAGGGGTGGCTGCATCACCTGTACAAGCAAAGGGACATAGTGCCTAGGAGTAGGGGGCTGTGCAGGTGCCCAGATGAGGCCTCTGCCTTCTGGGAAGAAGGGGCTTAGTCCTGTGAATAAAGACCCTCAACCGTAGCCTCCTGCCATGCTCTAAAAAGAACAGCCTGCACTGCTGACAAAACTGCTTCTCTAGGTGAAGCTGCTGCCAGCCAAGGGGTCACCCTCTGCCAACTCCATCAGTGCTCTGTCGTTTCCCCAGCTCTGTGGAAGCCACCCAAGGCAGACTCCCTTCACTGCCGAGTCCTGCTGTGGCTGGACCAGCACTGGTGGCAGAGGGAGCGGTGCTGAGCAACCCTGGAGTGAGAGGGGTGCACAGTATAGGAGCTGAGCAATGCCTCAAATACAGTTAATGCTCCACTGCTCTTCTGTCATGCCAATAAAGTTGATGATTACTCTTGCCACATGTTGTAGCACTGTTTGGATTTGTAAACAGGATTCGGAAGGTCACCGAGTCATCTTCCACACTTGTGCAGCATCCTTCCTAACCTCTTGCCTGTGTCCCTTTGTGCCCCTCCTGCTTTCCTGTCCCCCTGTCCCTGTGACCTTCCCTTTCCAGGTACAAGCCATGAGCAGAATTCCAGTTGGAACAACTCGTTTTTCCCTCCCTATTAAGCTCTGGAGGTCCATATGTCTCTGCTGGCTGGTTACTCCATCCAGCAATGGCAGCGTCGTAGGCAAGGTGTGAGATGTCGGTCATCTTAATGCAAGTCAAGCTATTACAGGGCTCAGAAAAGGTGAAAGTAGCTGTGCAGACCAGTCTCACACATCCTTTCAGCTGGACCTGCTGGTTTTGGGGAATGAGCCAGATGCCTCTTCTGTATTTGTTTCCTGAGTAAACATGTCCTTTCGTTCAAAAGGGCACCGTGAGCCACAGCTTGTAATGCATGTTCCTGCGGGCTGAGCTAAAGCAGCCAAGCAGGCCAGTCCTTTTCACATTCTGTTCTTCCACCCTGCAGGAAATCTTAAACGTCAGTGGTGAAAAGCAGGTTTTGCCCCAAACCTCTTTCCGTTTCAGTGCTGACACAGGCAGGGGTATTTATCTTCTCATCTGATATTTTAGTGATAAGCTTGTTGAGGAGACCCTACTGCACTCCAGCCAGCAAAGTCAATGACAGCAGCTTTCTTCTCCTGATGGTGCTGCCATGATTGGTGCCTGAGTAGCAACTCCTGCAGGCACTGTTGCTCTGCTGTAGGGCCTTGTCTGCAGTGCTGAGCCTACAGAAAATGGCCTGATTACTTTGTGCTGCCAACCACTTCCTCTCTGTACCGTGCAGCTTACCACAGCCACCAGCTAGGCTTCTGCGCACCACTAGAATAAGAGGTCCTTCTTTGCCACCTCACCACAGCTGCCCCTCCTCGCTGAACACTCTCCTGTTAGCACATTTCTACTTTGCCTAACTTCCAGATTCCTGACCTCCAACTTCACCCTTTCTTGTAGAGAGCAAACTTCGTCTCAGCACGATAAATGCTCACACTGACTCTGTTCCCAGTACAAGCAGAGCAGAGAAATAATCAAACCCACGAGCCTAACCTACAGAGTGCTAATCTTGAGAGACCTCCAGCTGGGCTTGGTAGCAGAGCCTTGCTTGATAAGCATCTCCCTGCAGAAGCTTGAGATGGTGCTGCTGTGCGTGGAAAAACATTGCATGAGCCAAAGCAAATAAAGTGTCTTTTTTTCCCCGCCCGTATTTACGATACTCGCAGCACAGAAGCTCCATGTAAGAGTCTCAAGCCAATTTTCTACTTGTTTGAGTAAGGCGAGTTCATCAAACATCACCCATTGTGTGCTCCTGCAAGGACAGCTGCCTTCAAAACCAAGCTGGAACTATGTTCAGAGCTCAGTGTTGGTCCTCCCCTGCTGCCAGCGTCACAAAGGACAAACACACTTGCCTCGCTCCAGCACGACCATGTTGACAGGAGATTTTAATTTGTTTTTCCCATGGTCTGCTCTGAACCCATCTGAACTGTAGGTTCGCTCTGCCAGTGGAGCTGTCTGAAATGACCACCAGCACGTTGGCCCCTTCTGCATACACGAGACCAAGCGCCTCCCCCATAGTAACTCCCTGGATGGAGGTAGAGTTGTACAGCAGATAAATCTGCCTGCCCTGTTTTCTTTTCACTCCAAATTATGGAGATAAGGCATCTTGTCCTCGTACTTTGCCTTTTGCTATCCTTTCACCTCCCCCATTTGGTTCCTTTGTGTCACTTGATCTTGGCTGGTCCCAGCTCCTAGATTGAAAGCCCCAAGAGCTGCTTGCCAAAATCCAGCAGGTTGTGCAAGAGTTTTTCCTGCCTCAGTGCAAGGTCTCTTTGATATCTGCTCCCTTTCACCTGGATGTAGTGAGGGGTTACACCTCCAGTGATACTTTAACATGTTTTTCTGATTCAACTGCTGCAACCCTTGCCAGGGGCTATTTGGAAACAGGTGAGAGCCTGTGATTTCTAGGATAAAATGAAGCTGGCGTACGCAAAATGGGAGGAATGCTTGAGAACAGATCCACATCCTGACACCTTTTGTAAACTATTAGAAAGAAACTGCAAAACCTACTGCTTTTTTCTGTGTTGTTCCTGTTTCCAAAAAGGTGATAGGGAGGAAAAAGGGCCTTTGAGGTGATGGAGCTGAATACAGTGCTAGAAGCACGAGCCTAAAGCCAGGAATAATGTCACACAACACAACTAGGTAAAAATATCATGTTGGTTGTGTGGGCTGTGCAGCGCAATCAGAAGATTGGAGAATAACTGAAGGAAGAAACATTTCCAGGAAGCACATGAACATACCTTTGAAGCCCAGATATGACTGATGGATCAATTGAACCATAAATAAAGGAGCAAACCGAACCCACGCTGCTAATCTTGCTACTTGCCAAGATCAACAGACTCTTCTCGGTGATATCTCAGACTAGGGATACGCAACCATTTTGAAGCACAAAGATTTCTGGACTATTACCTGTGCAGAGCCACATTCATGCTCCTTTTCCCCATTCCCCTAACATTTAAGATTTCTTTGCACCGAAGGAGTTTAAGGTGAACTCAAGCACCTGCTACAATACTCTATGAGCCTTCACCACCCGCACGTGGGTGCTACGTGAAGGTGTTCTAGATGGTAAACGGTACTGCAGGGCAAGTGAAGAGTGCATGCAGCCCCTCTCCCTATGCCTGTTTCTCCCAAGAAACTGAAGAAGTCTTACCATGCAGCTCTAAATCTGAACAATGACTCTGAAAAGAGATGCGTGGTGCAGGGGACTCAATACTTGGTGTGGAGATGCAGCTGGTTCACCAGACTGGCAGCCTGAACTGTCTGATTTTGAGCCCCATTCCTAAGGAGTTCTCAGAGATGAAGTCTTGGCAAAATGGTATAAAAGCAAGCACCTAAAAGTGTTCCAGTTTGTAATTTCTCCAGTCAATGGGCTCCCAGCTCAGCACCCAAGCCTTTTCACCACCCTTTCTAATGATCCTTGACACTAGTAAAAGAGCAACTGATCCTGCAGTTCCCTTTCCCTGTGGTTCCTATGGCTCTTTCCAAGGATCTGCGCATGACGTACAAGCTCTCTGGCACAGCACTGATAAAAAAGTGTCAGCTGAGCCGAGGTGGGTTTGACTGGGGGTGACTTTGCTTTGAGTGGTTCAGCTGCTCTAACTTCCTGAGTCCCAGAAGTCCCTGTACTCGACCAGCACGTCACCTTTCCCCAGTCACAGAGCTGTGAAACGCTGCAGGCTTTGTGCAAGGTCTTGAATTCAGTCTGAGCTTCTTTAGCTCTCCTCCACTTGCATGGAAATCTGAAATGACAAATGCCAGGGGAGAGATGAAAGTCACTTCACTGTGAGGATGCAGAGGTGATGCCCACAGAGAAGCCCTCCACGCTTCACAGCCATTCAGGTGTCGCCTCACAGCGCTGGGCAGAGACTACATGACCAAAGAATTACCTTCTGAACTGAAAAACTTACTGAGATCTACTGGTGTGAGATTAACTCTGGCTTAGAGGATGCTGTGCAAGGGCCCTGTTGTGGCGTGACACATCCCTGGAGGGACACTGTACAAGAACAAGCACTTACTTTGTGAGAGCTGTGGTGGGTGCTGCGGGTGAGAGTGGGCAACTGAGCCCCTGCGGCATCAGCCAGGGCTGTGGAGGGGAATGCCAGCCCCTGCTCCCTCAGCACTCGGTGCCAACCTCTCCTTCGAGGCTGGTCATTGACCATTGCCACTGAGTTACTATCAAGCACAGAATCACAGAATAATTAAGGCTGGAAAAGTCCTCTGAGATCATCGAGTCCAGCCTATGACCTAACCCCCCCACATCAGCTAAACCCTGCCACTAAGTGCAGCATCCAATCTCTTCTTAAACACCTCCAGGGACGGTGACTCCACCACCCTCCTGGGCAGCCCATTCCAGTGTTTTATCCCCCTTTCTGTGAGGAAGCGCTTCCGAACATCGTAACTCGTATGTTATTTTCTTTTCCTGAAGCAGGCGACAAGGCACAGCACCAGTCCCAGGCTCACCGGGGCTGCCCAACCTTGCGGGAGGAGGAACCCTGTCCTGTCCCCCCACCAAGGCTCCGGGAGCGCCTCCCGGCTGTTCCCCGCCCTTTCCCCGGCCTCGCCTTTCCCCGGGGGAGCCCGGACCCCGCTCCGCCCACAGCCGGGCCCGGGGGTGGGAGGGCCCCGGGTTCCCCCATCACCACCTCCCGGCTCGGCCCCCGCGGGGCGGCTCCGGGACAGCGGCGGCAGGATGGGGCTGGAGCTGTACCTGGACCTGCTCTCGCAGCCCTGCCGCTCCGTCTACATCTTCGCCCGCAAAAACAACATCCCCTTCGAGTTCAAGCACGTGGAGCTCTTCAAAGGTGGGACGGGCGCGGCCGCCCCCCCGGCTGCTGCCCCGGGGGTGCGAGCGGAGGCCCCGGCGGGGGTCGCAGCCCGGGCGGGGCCGCGGCCTCAGCGCCCCTCTCTTGGCTCTTGGCAGACTCGGTGCTGGGGAAGAAGCCGGCGGCGGGGAGCGGCGCGGAGCAGCCCCGCGGAGGTGAGGCCGGGGCGGTGTCCGTCCGTCTGTCTGTCCGTCTGTCCGGGCAGGGAGGGGTCGGGGGTCTGGGGTCGGGCTGTGCTGTGGGGCAGGCGGCGCCCGGCGCTGGGACGCGATCCGGGGGGGCTGGGACCGATCCGAGGGGGGCTGGGGTCGGGCTGAGCCCCCCCGAGCCCCGGGCAGAGCCGCTCCGAGCCCCAGCAGCCGAGCTGGGCTTTGAGCCGGCCTGGGCTGTTCCCTAGCAAAGGTCAGAGCAGCCCCTTCCAGAGCAGGGCCGGGGCCGGGCCCTCTCCCCGAGGGGAGCACAGCCCCAGCTCAGGGGAAGGGCCGGAGCGCTGGAGCCGCAGCAAGCGGGAGGTCCCCCGGTGTGGGAGGGATGCGGACGTGCAGAGCTCGGAGGAGCCTGAGCTGCCGTCCCACCCTTAGTGTCCTCTCAAGACACGGGTCCATCCTGCCCGGGGAAGGTGAAACAGGTCACGCCTGCCCAGAGCTGAATCCGCTCCCAGCCGCTGGGAGCTCAGCTCGGCCCCTTGGGAGAGAAGGGCTGTTGTCTCCTGCGGTAACCCGAGCGGTTTGAAACACACTCTGAGGGGCCTCAGTACAATGGTTTGACCATGCAGCTCTTATGCCCAAAGCGGTCTCAGAGCTGTGCTGCATCTATTTTTGTGAGTCTCCAAGGAATGTTCCTCCAGCCATTTCTAGCAAATTAGTCACACTGACAGCCGAGTGCTCTGGGGATGGTGTGCTTAGCAGAAACACTCAGCTGTTCAGACTTGTCCAGCTGTATAAGAAGCCTATTGCCCATTTACGTCCTGCATTTTCCTAGTAAATTGATACTTTTTTGCCTAAGGCAAAACATACTTCCTGGAAATCTTTGGCTGAGGAGGTGATTAGGCAGGAAAGTGATTGGCAAATAGACTGATTTTTTTTCCCCCTTTCTGCTTCTGTAAAATCTTGTCCACTGTTCTTTTTACCCACAGTAAATCTCCTTCCCCAAGCTATGACTTTATACTTAAGAATTCCTCCTGTGTGCAGCCTGCCCTGCTCTCTGACAGTTTATACTCTTCTTATTGAAGTTCCTCCTCAAAGCCCAGCAATACACACAGTGTATTAATTACACCAGATGCAACTAATGTTAAACAGTGCCGTAAGTCACGCCAACATCACAGGAATGATAAAGATGGGCCACCTAAAGCCATTAAACAAAAAGGCTGGCTCTTGCTGAAAGAGTGGCACAAGTTTAAACCCTGCTCGATGGCAGATATGAATCCTGGTGTCTATTTTGATACGAGAAGCAATCGGTCTTAATGAAGCAACCTGGAGTTAATGTTCACACCAAGGCTTTTATCGCTTTGCAGCTCAGTGGCAAGAGTCTCAGCATGGGTCTCTTAGGTGTCTATGCAGAGATCCTGTAGGAGCCAAAGCAAATAAGGTGCCATCCCTGGGCTGCGTGTGGTGCAGTCTGTGTAACACGTGCTGATCTACTGTCCAACCTGCTGTAACGATGTGTTAGTCCCATCAGGAGACTGATATGTTTGGTATTTCTGCCAGGACTGCTGCAGATTCAAATCTGGTTCAGGCTGCCCTCACCCCCTGCCTGGTTTTCATACGGTTGTTTCTCAGTTACCTGCTACCTTGAGTAATAAACGCAGGTGGCAAAACAGCCAAGCAGCTACGTCTGAGAACTGACTGCTCAGTAGTTGTAAGCGTGATTGACTTGCGGCTTTCTGCTGCATTTTCCAAAGGACCACATGAACTCTACAGATCTCACCAGAGCTGGGGGTGTGGTGACCACTGGCCTTTGGAGCCCTTCTGAAAGCACCTTCCCAGAGCAACTCTTTGCATGACAGTAGATTTACACCAGTTTGCTTCACTGTTTTTATGATACAAAGTTTGATGATACAAAGTTATGACATAAAGAGACACATTCTCCCTCTCCTGACGATGCTGCCTGGTTCTGCTGTGCATGTGAAACCCCTTACTCAGCTAAGCTGGAGGCTGCCATCGTTGCAGGAAGCCAGAGATACTTCCCAGTGAGATGGAAGACATGGATTCGAATCCCTTCAGACAGGAGATGAGGGTGAACCTTAGTCTCCGGTGAAGTTACTTACAGTGGAATTTTAAAAGGCACTTCTCAAAGCAGAGACAAGGTAGATGCCAGTGAGCTAGTAAGGGGAAGAGCATAGTAATGTTTGCTCTGCTTGATTTGTCTCATTCTGTGAATTCAGTATTGGGAAGGTTGCCTGCAATTTGTAATGCAGCAACCTGCCGTTCTCCCACCCCTTCCCAAAGCCAACTGCCAATACACTTGATAGTCCAAAGGCTGGTTTTATTTCTTAGAGACTATTTCCTCTGAACGTTTGTCCGGTAAAGCAGATGCTGCCGCTGCTCCTGATGTAGATCACTGTCTGTTAGTCACAGCCCTTATTCATTTTGAACAAAGGGATTTTTGTACAAGACCTCCCGCTGATCATGCTGATTTGATCAGGGTTTGCACCTCAAATGTCATGTGACCTTCTAGAGAGCATTTAAACCAAGCAAAGCAAACAGACTCCTCCCACATTTTTATGTGTAGGTGTTCCTGGACTTTACTGCAGTTCCCTGGCTTTTAACTGCTCATTGGCCAGTCCAGTGCCTGCAGTGAGAACCTGAAAACCTGATTAAATAGTCAGCTGTTAATGCCTCCAAACTCCAAGGGACTGTGATTTTAAACTCTTATGGTCCTGTGAAAGTTGCTGTTTTCCTTCTGCACTTTGCTGACAGAGGTAGGTTGACATACCGAGCCAGGGGTAACACAAAGCCAGGACTAATGCAGGGTAGGGGTGTTTGAGCTTCCCTGTCCCTTAGTGAGTGTCCACTGTGGCAGAGTGAATTATTTATTGAGCCTGCTGTTACATTGCTGTTTTTCCAACTCCAGCAAAAACTCTGGAAACATCCTCAGCTGCACGTCTGCCGAGGCATCAGCTCTGATGACAGCATTGGCTTCCTTTGCAAATGCTCAATTCCCTCCGCTCTGCAGAGACAAACAAAGAGGACAAAGATTTTGCACTGTGTGTCTATAAGCCAGTCTGGTTCTCTTTGATTAATTAGCCACTGCAGTGATCTCTGTGGGCCCAAGGCTTTTCAGTTGCTCTCCATCTTGCCTGGAGTCAGCCACATTTACTACTTGCAGGAAACATACTTTGGTTTGGTGTTGCCTGCAGGAAAAGGAGCAGAAGTAGCAACCATTGACCCTCGTTAGGATGCTATGCATGCCAATTCACCTTTTCCAGACCCTGCTTCCTTGGCAAATATTAAGAATTTTTTAAATGCTTGGTTGTCTTCACCCTAACTTCAGTCTTTTCCCCCTGTCTCTAAAGCCGTAGGACACACCATTCTGAAGTCAACTGTTCCTGGTTATCTGCAATAGCATTTTCAATACCAGTACCTTCATTTTGGTGTCTAAGTGCCTCTCAGGGAATGATTTTTTTTCAGTAACTTTTGCAAGCATTACTGATACTGGAGTGAAGCAATAGAAGTGTGAACTGCTCCATGCCACGTGCCTGGCCTGAGCTGACTGCCCTCTGCAGACAGCTTGTACAAGACACATTGATTTCATTACCTTTTAATTGTGAAATATCACCATATAGGGAAAATATAAGACAGATCACTGATAATCCAGTTGGGTACAGGTATCTCATTTATCATCCACTTGCAGATACGCTTCTAACCTCTGACTTTTCTGTTCATGTTCTTAGGGCCATCAAATAGTGAAGAAGCTGGCAAAGTCAATCTCTTGAAGAAAGTCCCAGCACTGAAGGATGGAGACTTCACCCTAGCAGAATGGTAAGGACCCAGTCCTTAGAGTTCCTTGGGTATCTGAGCAGTGTTTAGGAGATGTCATTCCTGCTGAATGATTAAGGATCACAGAATTTATGAAGGGGTTGGTTATTTTTAGTAGTATAACATCATTTGCTCTGCTTCCATTTTCTGTTTGAATTATCTTTCAGAATGTAAACAAATCAGCTGACTTAACTTCTTCATCTTACCCTGAATGCACTTACTTCAAAATGGAATTAGAAACATTTCTGTGAAATGCTGAAAGCTTATAAAAATCCCTTTTACCCTAGGAAAAAAATCTGTTCATCTGAGTCAGTCACAGAGGCCAAGTGAACACCTACAAAGATGGAATTTAGGTTTTACATTGTAAGATTAATAACAGGACTGGTTAATGGTGTTTCTGAAATAGTTGAACTACAGTGGTATCGGCATAGTAGGAGGGTCTGCATTTTCTTCTGTTTTGTCAGCACAGGATTTTCTGTGGCATCTCTTTTTTAGTAACATCCTACATATTGTTGCAGATGACTAAGATATTTTTCCATCTGACTTCTCCTGACAGTTAGCAAAAGTATAAACACCTGGACAAACACAAAAATTCTGTAGTCTCTCCTTGCTGGGACTTCCAATGACTTCAGTGGAAGCTGCAGGCCAGAGACAGATCTGCTGAAAAGGCAACATAACCCATTAGAGAGTTTTATTTAATACAGAAGCACATAAATGTGCACAGGTCTCTGAGGGATGGGTCAGGACAATTGAGGAACAAGTGGGATTAACATTGCTGATAGATGATCATGGAGGTTTGTTGTTTGTTTACCCCAGTGCTGTCCAGCAGTACTCTGCACCGTAGAACAGTGCTGTGGTTTTCCACCAGGTTAAGGTTTTAATGGGAACTAAGATGATTAAGTGCCATCTCTGATGACAGCATCAATTAGATGTCTCTATGTGGTCCATAGGCGCCATCATAAATCCTGATCCTAATGCTTTTTTAGTGGAAGTAGCAGGTTCAGAAGGGGCAGGAGAAGGAGCTTAGGCAAAAGCATCCTGCACCATCACTCCTTGACCCCTTTCTGGTCTCTTGTTACTCTGTGAGCAGCACAGCCATCCTGCTGTATCTGAGTCGAAAGTACAACACTCCCGACCACTGGTACCCATCAGACATAAAGAAACGAGCCCAGGTAGATGAATACCTCTCGTGGCACCACGCAAACATCCGGGCGAATGCTCCAAAGACCATGTGGATCAAGGTAAGGAGAATGAATATTCGATTGTGGGTAAAGTGATGTTTTCCTGGCAGAATACTGAGCATTTGAACAGTCCCAATTCAGAGAGAGTTTGTCCTGCTGAAATAACAAACCTACGCCATTCCTAGCTGAGAGGAGCTGTCGGAAAGGAAGCTGTTCCTAATTGCTCAGCATCTGGTAAAAGCAGCTTTGGTCATTTTGGTTTTTTCCTTAAAATAAGTCTGGTACAGAAAGCCCAAACAAAGCCCACCAGAATTCCATTGCCTGGGCATATGAGACTGGATATTGCCTCCAAGGGCCTCCCTCTCACTGCACAGCTGCATGGAATGTGTACATGGGCAGAAGTTTTGCTGCTTTGGTGAGCATGTGCTTTGTTGCTGGAAGCAGAAAGGCTTGCATTCTTCATACAAGTCCCTGCAGCCCCATCAGGGTGGAAATCCATTGGGAGCCTTCTGCTTCCAGCACACATAGAGACTTCAGTGAAGTGGGCTTAAAGATAGACAGAACAGAGACACAGAGTGGCAGAATTTCTGTATTCAGTGTGGTCAGATCAATTTACATACAGGCAAAATTAACAGAAAGGCAGAAAATCATTTAGTATCTGATGATTTTGCCGGACACCTATTTCCAGCCAGCTCACTAGACAGTCAATGCAACTGTTCTTGGAGAAACCTGGGTGCAAATACAGCCCTGTGAGTACAGCTGTGGAATGGAATTTCAGATCAAATCAGGGTTGCCAGTAACAAGCTAATAACTTCACTCTTCCTGTGTATAGTTTGCCCGTGTTTGTGCCTAACAAAGCATATCAGGACTCATTTAGCTTTCTGATTTATTGACATTTGAATTTTTGGCTAGAGAGCACAGAGAAGCAGTTCAAGTATGAGTCAGATTCATCCAAGAAGCAGTTTCTTCCAGTCTCTGCAGGCTGTTATTGCAGCGCTCCAAGGGAAAGAAATCCGGCTAATTACTGCTGCTGATTAGATAACCCAGATACAGAAAAGGTCCTCAGAATAATTAAAAATAGGAAAATGTATAAAGTCACCGTGTAACAGGAGGTATATTGGCTGCCCTGAGATACAAAAACAGGAAGAAGGTGCTGTTTCAAGTGATAATACCCAGAGATCACATCATGCATAACTGGAACCACTGAGGAAGAGAACTAGCCATGAATTTTCTGATGAAATAGATTCCACATGTATTTGGCAAAAATCCTGGCTTGGATTAAGCAATCCCAGCTTGAATCGTTGACTATACTAGCAGTAAGTAGAAATTCAGTCTGCTCCCACTGATCAAAATTTTTATCTTTAATTTTACTTTTCTAAATAAACTGTATTTCTTTAGCTGTGGTAGGTGAAACACCGTGGGCTCTGATGGTGTGTACACCTCTGGGAGTGGGGAAAAACCTCACAGAAAGGCCAACTAACCTTTGTGCCAGGAAGCCCGTGGAGACAAAGACTGCACTTATATGATTGCTCTGGAAAAATTCCTGGTGGTTTAAAGAAAGATGCTTAGGAGGCCACAGAAAGGCTGGTGTAAAAATGGTACCTACGCAATCCCAATCTCACTGACTGCTGTCACACAGAGGAAACCATTACGTGCCTTTCGAGACAGTGTTGATGCATTCCAGTCGCTCCTACGTTCCCTGCCACAGCCACCACCGTGCCCTCCTTTCCATCACCCTGTGGGACAGACAGCTGCCTGCCTGTCTGCCTGCCCCCAGCACCCAGTTACACAACAGGATGGGCAGCAAGGGTGGCTGGTGGGCAGGCAGCCTGCTGATCTGTCTGGCAGGCTGTTGAACTGGAGAACATAGCAGGGGTGACTATGGCAGAGACTTGTCTTCCCTAGAGCTGTTACCTGTTTTTCTTGTATAACCCAGCAAGGTGGAGTGCGAGGACACAACTGCCAGGCACAAAATGAGATGGATCCTTGATTTCGTTCTGCACATCGCTGCCCATTAGCTGGGGGTTACTGTCACAGCACATCACTGCTTAGTACTGCTTGTGTGCTCCCTGTCCATGAGCTACGTGGAACTGCAGCTGGCCGTGAAGCTCTAGCATCATCCCCTCCTGCGACTTTGCTGCAGGATCGCTGATGACCATGAGTAGTTCATGGGATGTAAATTATTACCACCAGATCCACGAGAAGATGGCCAACTGTACTCTTAAGTCCCTTTTCTCCTCAGGTGCTGATCCCGCTCTTCACAGGGCAGCCATTGCCCTCTGAGAAGCTCCAGGAGGTTATGGAGGGGCTGTCCAATTCCTTGAAGCAATTTGAGGAGAGGTTTCTGCAGGACAAGGCTTTTATCATCGGGAGCGAGATCTCTCTGGCAGATCTTGTGGCCATTGTGGAGCTGATGCAAGTGAGTGCTGGAGTGTGGTAAGGGAGCCTCAGCACAAGGGAAAACAGATGCTGCTGGGCAGGGGCTGCTTCAGCATGTGGTAATGCTTCACTAGAGGCACAAGGGCCTATTTCAACAGAACTGGCGTAAGACAATGAGGAGAATATGGGAGTGAGTTCAGAAAACCAGTTTAAAAGGGAAAAAAAGAGCTGTCTTCAACAGATCTCTTTTGTTTCGCTTCTCTAGCAATAGTTCTTCTACCTCACCCTTTATCATGACTTTATTTTTAAATAAAGAGAAGTAGGTAGTACATAAGACTGAGAAGCAATAGCAGACAGGTCTGATAAAATAAGAAAATGATACAGTAATATTTTTGGCACACAAGAATATTCTTCTTCACATGGTACTTGCCTGTGCCGTGTCTGGAAGATGGTAGCCTGAATCTCAGACAGAGGCAATTAAATTAATTCTATTATAAACTGGTTGTTCTCTGCCAGACTGTCAGGGCCTGAATCCTGCAGCTCAGGAGTGATTCTTTCTCACAGTTCTGTATCCCAGAGACTGAAAAATAGCAGTTCTGCTTCTCTACAGCATCATATTCCAGAGAGTGGCACAGTCACAAAGTAGAAGGGAGGTATTATGTCAGCTAAGACATTAGTTCAATTGGCGTTTTGTGCTGTGGTGTTGCTATCTAATACAACACTCCGTGCTGCGGGCTGTGCAGTTGTCTCTGGAGCTGTCAGCCCACCATGTACATCTTCAATGCTGTAGCTGTAAATCTCTCACAATAAGTGGTAGTCATCTCTGCTGCTCCTAACAGCTGTTCTGGCGCTGAGGTATTCACCTTTAAAACCCCGGCTCACTTCTATGTCCCCCAGGTAGATACACCTGACTAGAGGAAATTTCCCTCCTTCCTAGTGCTCCTTGAGATCTTAATTTTATTTTGCTCTGCCTGTACCTGCAGGTACATTTTTGGTGCCTGTTGTCTTGGTGAAGAAGTGACTGCCCAATGCCTCACTGTTGTTCTTTCCCGCTTCCCGCAGCCTGTTGGAGTTGGTTGCGACATCTTTGAAGACAGACCAAGGCTGATGGAGTGGCGCAGGCGGGTGGAAGATGCTGTGGGGAAAGAGCTTTTCTTCCAAGCCCATGAGATGATCCTCAATATCAAAGAACTGAGCAACATTCAAATTGATCCACAGCTGAAAGAGCACCTGGCACCTGTGTTGATGAAGATATTGAAATGAATTAAGCTATCTTATGGGTTTTGCTGCCTTTTTTTTTTTTTTTTTTAACTTCTCTGATCTCCAGTTTGACATGTAACTGGAAAGAGCACTGTAATTCTAACACAGAAAATTCAGAGCCTTCCTCTCCGCACCAGACAGGCCTTTCCTGTATCTTTGGGCACAGCAGCTGGAGAAGATTTTAACACCTGAAATATTAAATTTATACAACAAAAGGCTGAGGCCCTACAGGTCACTTAACATGTGCATCTGGGTTTTATTTCACTGTCAGTCTTCTCAGAGATGGTAGAGACATGAATGGTATTTCTTGACAAAATCTGAGCCAGTCTGCAAACTGGGAACATCAGAGAACTGTATAGGATGAGTATTGCTTTCACGTGTTTTTAACATTTGCAGCTCCTTCTCAAGTGCAAGCACTGCAAAGCGTGTCTGATCCTCACCTTCCCAGCACGTGTCTGCACAGAGGAGTCCAGCACAAAACTACAGGTGGTCACAAAAGTGAAAAAAATACATTGAATTTTTGGTCTTTATTTTAAAGTTTCTTACTGCTGAGCCATCTTCCTTGGCCATTTACATTCCACACTTCTCCTATTTGCCTTTAGGTTCCTGTGACAAGTTTCTTCATTTTAATATATAACTGTGAATCTTAATAATTCTTCGGTTTAATCACTACTCTCAATTTCTGAAAGCCTGGGTTTCGTTGGTGCTCGGCCTGCCAGTATTCATGTGGCAGGGGCTGTTCTCAAAGATTTGTGCAGTAAAGACAGCTGCTTCAAAAAGCTGAGGGTGGCCCCAGCCTTCGAATAACTGCCTGCCTATAAAGTACTCTGTGGATATTATATAGAGAATACACTGAAATAATGAGTGCACAGTGATTTCTGGAAATATGACAGCAACCAAATTGGTGTTTTTTTCTGCAGTAATACTGTAACAGCAATCCACATTTCTCCTAGAAAATGCAGGGGGGGAATAAATCTAGATCTAGATGTGCTCTTCTGAGGCTGTTTTGGATGGAAATTCACCAAGTAAGTCACCACCCTGTGCAGCTGAAGTAATAAGAGTGTTTTTGTGGCATTGAGCAACACAAGCATTGCAATAAAAGGGCAGAGAGTTGTTTTGGAGCTCTTGGGCTCTTTTTCCTGGCTGTTTATTTGTGGTTAGCTGTAGCTCAAATACAAAACCCTTTTGTACTGCAGCACAATTTGTGAGGTAAAACTGAGAGAATCCAACTGCTTCTCATTCCTTCAGCTGAAAACAGCAAATTGTAAAGAATGCAGCAACTGGTGGAATGTATCTCTCCACATATTTCTGTTCATAAGTAGGTGTTGCCCTTGAACCTTACCCTGAAGTCCTTGCCCAAGAACACTTCCTGTGAGGAATAAGACAAAAGGAGTAAATACTTCAGGAACTGCTTCTCTCACAAGTCAAGTAGCTCCTTTTCAGTACTCCCATGGCTAGTCCCGTTTCTGCTGCTAAGTTCTATAAAACTTGATGTGTTCTGGTGATGTTTTTCATTAAGGTTTCAGTTCTAGATACTCCTGATTTAGCCCTGAGCCAAGGAGTGCCTTTCAATTCATGGTCTGGAAAGAGATTTCCACTGTGTATTTGCACTTGCATAAGCAGGAAATTTTGTTTTGTGGGTATGTTCTCTGTGAAGACAAGAGCCTGATAGAAGGTCCTCTCTTTTCACGAACCAAAGATATTAGAAACAGGCACACGTTTATTCCCACCCTTCCTTTCTTTTCTTCCTAAACTGTAGCTGAATAATATGTTTTTATTGATGTGTTATTAACACCATATTGTCTACAACCGAGTTAAGTTTTAAATGGAAAGTGGTTGATTTTTTTTATAATTTTGAGGATGGAATTGCTAATGGATGATGAGACATGCAAATGTCTGCAGGAGGGAAGAAAACTACCATGGTTTTCCGAAGGCTGAGCATGTTTGAGAGTACTTCCTGCTGTGCTGCCCACTCTTGGTTGTATGTTCATCCCTCTACAGGCATTTTAATCACCTGCACCAAGACAGAAACAGTAGACCAAATGTCTTTAGTTTAAAAACTCTGGGAGACCGTGAACAATCCACTATTCACATGGTGAACCATCAAGAGTGAAAGACAACATGTATCATTAAAGATGTTTGTAGCAGCCCCACATACTGTTGTAATTCTTAACATCTTTTACTTGAAGCTTCTCTTTTCCCTTTGGAGGCCACCTGATATGCTGGTTTCTTGCCATGTGGGTTGTGGGGTTTTTTCCCTTGGAATTGGAAGAGATTTTTAGTATTTGACGGAATGAGGTAGAAATAAAAACAATGGATACTAAACGGCATCTTAGGTGGAGGCAATGCCTCCCAACAATCAGGCAGTGGTGAGCTTGCACCCGGGGTTTGCAAGGTGGCTGAATAGCCCTGCTGCAGTGATGAACTCAAGATCATCTTGTCAGTTTACAAGATCATATCTTCCTGTAAATTTACCCTGGAATCTAACACTTTTCCTGGATTTGAAGGAAGCGTCTGTATTACCAGTTACCACTGCAAGCAGCTACCCCCTGCCCACCTGCATTGCCGTGCCTTGTTCCCACTCTGGTTGGGTCTCTCTCCTCGCAATCTCTCCCCTAGAAATCTTTTTCCAGCCTTCCTGCTGCCTGGTTTATACACACTGCTGCTCCTGCCAGTATTGTTTTCATTAGCAGCAGTGAAGGCCAAGCAGTTTCCCCAGGAAAAATAAAATAAATAAATAAGTCCATGAGTTTTCATTAGGATTGTCTAGAACTGTATAAAACCAGGGAGTCACATTATACAGGGCCAATTTTCACAACAGTGCTGCGCCTTAAACAAGGTGACCTTTTAATCCATCTGATTCATAGCCTTTTGCTGTAAATGAGCACATGTAACCCTCATTGGATGTAAATGTTCATAAAGGTTTATAAATATGTAAAGGGTGAGTGTCAGGAGGATGGAGCCAGGCTCTTCTCAGTGTTGTCCAATGTTAGGACAAGGGGCAATAGGTGCAAGCTGAAGCAGAGAAGGTTTTGTGTAAATATAAGGAAAAACTTTTTCACAGTGAGGGTGACAGAGCCTGGAATAGGTTGCCCAGAGAGTTGTGGAGTCCCCTTCTCTGAAGACATTCAAACCCCGCCTGGATGCATTCCTGTGTGACTTCATCTAGGTGATCCTGCTCTGGCAGGGGGGGTTGGACTAGATGATCTTTCAAGGTCCCTTACAACCCCTAAGATTCTGTGATTCTGTGAGCTCAGCTTCTGAGAAACCTCTGATCTCCAGGGTAGATGCCTCTGGTTTCTAGAATAGACACCCCATGTCTCTAGGTGACACTGTCCCTGTGACCCAGCCTGCTGGCATCACTTTTATAAACTTTGGAGCTCAGTGTCCTAATTGCGGGAGCTACTTCGGTAATTCCTCGACCAGAAACCTCCCTGCTTGCTTTGCAGTTTCTTGCCACCAGCTGATGCAGTTGGGGTAAACTGGAGCAAAGGCACAGCCACGCCTGGGAGCGGTGCAGCTGGAAGGACACTGTGCCCAGTAATGACAGGACAAGAGAGAACGGCCTGAAACTCCACCGGGGGAGATTTAGACTGGACATTAGAAAAAACTTTTTCTCTGACAGAGTTGTCCAGCATTGGCACAGGCTGCCCAGGAAGGGGGGTGAGTCACCATCCCTTGAAGTGTTTAAAGGGTGTATAGATGAGGTGCTGAGGGATATGTCTTAGGGGTGATAAAGATTAGAGTTAAAGGCTGGACTGGATGACCTAACTTCTAGGTCTTTTCCAACCTAGATGATACAGTGATACTACTCTGACACTCCGTGCCCGCCGGGGCAGCCCCGTGGGTGGCCCCAGGGCCCAGCCGGGGCCTCTCCGGGGGCGG
>WEIS01100407.1:0-10103 GCA_013389965.1 Todus mexicanus
ACAATGATTTAAGAGAGGACTAGTTACTCTGGATCAGCCTTTTGTATACTTAAACTGCTCTTATTTGCTGCACAGCATTTTAAGAGACAAAATGGTGCAACCTCCCCAGTAGTCAATAACTGTTTGACCTTTCCTAACAGAGACCATGGAGTCATCTGGATTCAAACCACTCTCATGTAAACAAATTTATGCTGGCAGTTAAGAATCAGAAGGCTGCTGTGGTCTACTTTGGGACTGGCTAAGGTGTTAGATTGCACAACCTCTTCTAGTACCTGTTGTATACATAATGCTTTAGACACAAACATAATACAAATATCCATGAATTTCAGGACACTACACAAGGCCAGATCTAGCTTTTACTCGCCACCCAGGGAATCCCATTGATTCTGAAACATTACGTGGGTTAATCTAGCGCAGCATTTGTCTTTGGTTTTAATTCATTATAATTCTTTAGTTATAGAGAAGTGATACCTTGGTTCTCAGTCACATCCTGTATTTAACCTCTCTTCATTTTCTTATCACACTTTTTGGTGACACTTGGAAAAATGAGATAGTGTTGTCAGGAGGAGCATGTACTGTATGTATTTCTGTATATAATGTATATGTTGAAATTATACACGTGACAACATTTAATGTATACAGATGTGTATATTTGTATTTATTAAACCCATGTATTTAAACTAATTCTGATCTAGACCAAAAATTGTTGCTTCTGCCCATAAATCAATTACAAAGGAATTGTCCACTGGTGTCACTTCCTTTTAGAAACTGATAGAGGAAACTGAGAGTATGGGCAGTAGAAACAACTGTAGACAATGCTGTATTTAGCTCTTTACAGATCCTTACTATCTAGAGCAATTATTTCTGCCCTTAGCTGGGTTACTCTTCTTTCTTGGGCCACAGTACTGTGGTGATTTTTAAAAGAAACTGAACGGGATTTCAGAAAAAAAGGTTTCATAAAATAGGTAGTTTGAAAGTTTTTGAGTTATATTGGAAATTATCTTAATTCTGATAAGAAACTATTTCAAAGCAGTGAGATACAATGCCCTGTGTTTTCATGAAGGGTAGTATAGATCACTCTTCCCTTTTGTAACCACCAATAATCGTTTTGTACTGTAAACCCACACACCAGTTAGTTTTTGTATAATATATAGTTTAAGTGAAGATATTTTTGTAAGCTATTTTCCAAAATTTAAAATAGATATTAATATATTTTTTAAGCATCAGATCAGTCATATTCTCACCGTATAACAATATCTGTTGTGTTACAAACTATTCAATTCTTCATCATTTTAAGCTCCTTGTGATTAACACAGAACAGCTGGTTACATTACCTTGGAATAACAGGAGCTAGACACTTTATGAAACTTTCCAAACCAATTTGAATTAAAACGGTTTGACTTGTAGAACCTTTCCAACCAGTGAAGGAGTACATTGAATTAGCAGTTAGCAAGGCTGGATGCAAAACATGAGATGTGACAGACCCCCTTTTCTCTAATGCCCATTGCTGGTATTCAGGCAAATCTCTGCATTACCTGTTTCAAGTCAAGCTTTAGATCTGATGCAGTCAGTTTGAACCTCACACAGATTCACTGGTAGTAATAACTCCATCTGTTTTAACTTCTCTTGGAGATTTGTCATAGTATACCTCCTGAAATGAGTCCTTAGTGTCTAAAGAAGGGCACCTCCTGTTAGGAAGTTCTCAGTGACATGAAGGGAGTGTAGCTTAAGGGTCTTCCTAGTGTGGAAACACACCAGTAGTGCTTCAAATCTAACATTTCACTTGCAGCACACCTTCCTGTCTAGTTCCTGGACACACTTTCCCACCCTCACTACTTTTGGAGTGAAATCACACTTCAAATCATTCCTGCCTGCTTGCAGTGACAAGAGCCAAGAGGTATACGATGGGGACAGTAACAGCAAAAACAATGGCCACTAAGAAATACTGATGTTGGTTTTAAAGCAAAAAAAATAATAAAAAATCACTTGTCCCTTTAGATTGGCTTAAGGCAAAATTTTATCTCACAGAATGTTTTTAACTTGCTGTAGACAGAAAGCTAGTTCTGAAAATCAGGCTGTTGAGTTTTTCCTTGAGAACAGGATAGAAATGTGCTTAAGACTTAACATTTGGTGTCCTGGCTAACTAAAGCAAACAGTTTCTTTAATGTGCTTTGCCATTGAACTGGTTCTTTACAACCTTACAAGATTTAGAGGTATGGCATGATTTGGAACATACTGAAGACAGATTAGTGTTTAAAACTTCATTTACAATTCAGTTGTCGAAGAACCTACTTTACTTACTCTATATAATGTGACCCTCCTTTAAGAACGCTGTATGCTAGCCAACTTTTTATAAGTAGTTTTTTGAGCCAGCTACCCACTGGCCCATTAAATAAAGCTTGATTGCGTTTCATTTCTGCATGCCCCCCTGCCTTGCACTGGGTGCAAGAGTGAGGGGTTGAAAACTATTGTACCCATTGTAAAACAGTTGTTATTTGCGGGATTCTAAGTATTTTCTTTACTATTTATGCTCTTTGCCAGTTGAAATTGAATGTAAGTTTATTTAAATGTTCTCTAAAGCGTATACTCGGGTGTCATTTCTTGCCTAAAGCATCTAGGAAATGATTGTATATTACTTCTGCTTTGGTAGGAATGCCTTCTCAGCACCAAGACATTGCTTGTTTCTCAACCACCAGCAGCATTCCTACAGCACTGAGTAATGAATGATCAGATTTACATCAAATGAAATGGAGAGCAAATGGAACCTTCTGGGTGAAAAGTAATTTGTTGGTATTTAGTAGATTTGCCTTAAGAGCGTTCTGTGTTGCCACTTTCCTTTTTGAATGGCTGTTAACTTCATATAGCAGATAAGGAGGTTGTGTCATAAACACTGCAAAGACAGTTCTCCAAGAGCAGCAGACCTAGTTTGTCTTAAGATTTTGTGGAGCTGTCGTGGCTAAGCATTTATGCTTCCTAAATAAAAGAAATTGTAGGGTATAATGAGCAATAAATATAGCAATAAGCGGGTTAATTAAATTGGGTCATTCAGGATCTTACCCGGTGGCTGAAATGCATGGGGTGGGACAAAAAGGGAAACTGATTTAAGTACATTCATTGTGTAACACAGACTTCTTCCACATACAATCCCAACTGAACTTTCTGGCAAAGGTAGAAATCAACTAAGTAACAACAGGGGGTGCTTTGCTCTTTTAGAACAATTTTGGTTCTAAGGACACAGTTGATGAAGGTTACAAAAGAGCAAAGTACTTTGGTAGGTTTTAGATCGTTTAATTATTTTAAAGTAAAAGCAAGCTGCTGTAAGAACTAGAGGGAGCAATGTAGCGAAATTTTGGGGAAGTCCAATACGCTAATTTTACCTAATACTCAGATTTCAGACGAACTCTTCATGCATGTTACCTTAAAGCATCTGTTGAAAATCTTGAGAATCTCACAGCCGTACCCAGGAGAGCTTCTCTTGTACATCAGGTTTTAGCTGTATTCGAGTTAACTGGGTATAAATGCTGCAGAGCGTTTGTGAAGCATGTGCTGCTTTTTGTCATGTGCATTTTGTGCGAGCTTACCATGCCCATCAGTCTGTGTGTGCATCCCACTGAGCTGGATCAAACCGGCCAAGGGTAAGGGAGCGCGCCCTGCCATGCTGTCTTGTATAGTTTTGAGGGCAATGATGAGCAAAAGCTTGGAGCCCCGACCCCCAAGGCAATTGTACTCAAAGGAAAAGGAAAGCGTATAATTTTAGATGTGTGTTTAAGTTTTAAAAACAAAAAAATAAATGCTGAAAATACTGCACATTGAAACTAAAAGAGAAAATAAAATATAACTATTGCTGTAAGTGATTTTTCTCTGGTTATTTAAAAAAAAAAAGTCTCGATGCATTCTTACTGGAGTTTTTTCCCCAGTATCTCTTCAGCCATTAACAAATACGGAATATTTAAAAAATACGGAAGAATACTTGAACTCTGTGCATGTAGGTACACTTCACAGTCACGGTGCTGTTTGCAGTTAACGAAGTAGTATCACGTTGAGCTTTTAATTGTATCTAATAGTCATGCTTGCCAAAACTTCGCTGGGATTCCAGATGAGATCAGCAAATGCAAAATTGAAGCGTACAGCTGTATTTGTCAATGAGGGTGTATTTATCAGCAGCAGTCCTGGGGGGTGGATAATGTTACACAGGAGAAGAAATGGTTTAACTTGCCTAAGCTTGGTTTCCCAGCTGTTGCGCTTGCATCTCAAAAGAAATTTCTGGGTGGTCCTGCTGCTGAACACTGGAGGATCTCTTGCAGTACTCAACTGCTCAGAGACATCTTGTTTTGATTAACTTTGCAGCGCTTGGCTGTTCTCTGGAAATTCTGCAATGAGCTTTAAAGTGGTAGCTTAATGTAGAAAGCGTGTGTTGGTTTCATTCTCATTCAAAATAATTTTTTTACGTCATCTTATTCTTCCTTGTCAGCGTCAGTAGCGAATGATCAGCCGCTCTTGTCATCTTTTTATTTAGCTGTGGAGCCAAGGAACAGAACTGTGCTGTGGTAACTTTCTTTATCTTATTTGAATAATAAAGTCTTCATATTTTTGTCACTTAGAAAAGACCATTCATTTATTTTTTGGAAAGATTATCCCTCAAGATGAATTGCCAGGCTCAGGGAGATGAAGCATTGCACTTAGAAGATTAAAACTTTTTTACTTACTGTAACTTTTTCACTTTTCCAGCTGCCTCCCTTGTTCCATATAGGTATTGTTTTGGTTTTTTTTCTTTTTAGTCAGTACAGTTGTAAGAGCACTGGAGCCGTCATTTAGGAATTGGCATGGCTCTGCCCCAGTTACAAGACAAAAAGCTTTGATTGCTTGTAGAATTATACCATAATTATACCATAAGTTTTGCATAACTGTTTGAAGAGATGAAAAGATTTGTAACTTGTAGGTTTGTTAAAAAGTTGTAAGTAGGAACATGAAAAAGTTTACATAGTATGCAGCATTCTACCTTCTGAGCCAAACCTCCTGCTTTTCTGTTGCAGCTGTAATTCTGCCTTAATTTTGTTTCTGTTCTTTCCCATGGCACATACATCCAAGTGTGGCAGAGTAATCCTCACCCCAGGTGCTGTTTTCACATCCTTCAAACTGCAAATGTCACGGGTAGGTTTTGATCGAGTGCAACCTGATTGTTTTACCGCATTATTTACATTTTGGAGTTCTTTCAGCCAGGCTGCAGTGTTTGGGCTCCGAGCAAAATGCGTCCCTGAGGGCTGGATTTGACCATGCCCCAGATGCCTGCAGAGTTGTGAGCCAGGTTAAGTCAGACCATTTAAATCATACGCTTTTGCTAATCTAGCTCGTCTTGAATTGTGTGCATTGTAAACTTAAAGTCAGTGTTCCCCAAACTTGAAATAACAGCCTCAAATGAGAATCTTAAATAAGTCTTTTCTACTCCGTTCTCCCCTTCAGGAAGAAGCAGGAAGTGTGTTTTCATCCCTGTCTAGCTGTTAAAAGGCTCTAGGATTGAAGTATCTGTCTTGTCATCCAATGGAAACGCAAGCGTGAAGCTTGCTAACTTTTCTTGATATGTCTTGTTAATGTTGACATTTCAAATACCATCTTTGGCATTTGATTTAACATCCACGAAAATAACAGAATTCATCTTTCAACTTTTGTTTCAGGCAAGTTTGGCTGGATACTCTTTTAATTATACTTTGTTGATGCTCGTTTTTCTTTGCCTTCATAATGACTTCAATCTAACTTTTAAACGAACACTGGGCACTGGGGAGCTGGGAGGTGTTTTTAAGTGATTTTTGAGGCGTCTGATCCTTACATCTCTTGGCAAGTTCATTCTTTCGCCTCCCACCTTTCCTCTGCCCTGATCCCTAGGATAAATATTGCACATGGCTAATGCTTTAAAATAGAGGTTGTATGTCATCAATAGATTGGTATGTGACTAAGATAAGGCTGAGTGATCCAAAGTACCTGGAGTTTATGAATGAATATCTGGGTCCTGATAAAGTGAATCTTAATAAGGGGACTGAATAAATCTGGAACTTTTTAATACTTAATGCAATAATCTAAGAAGGTTGTGCAGATGTTTATCTTCATCGGTACCAAAATCAAATGCTTTCACAAATGACATTTCTATCTACTTTTGCTTCTTTACTGCTTTTGTAGTTCAACCTATATTCACTTAAGCAATGTATTTCTATACTGCAGAGTTACTTAAATGTGGGGTTGTGGATAACACCTGTTTCTGTTGCAGTGTGATCTGATAATACTAAAAAATGTGAGAAACATGATCTGGCAGCTGGGAAACCTGCAGGCAGCACTCACAGTAAAAGTGAAAGGAACCTGCTGCTTCAGAAAACATGATCTGGGACCAAGTCACATTATCAGTGGTAAAACAGAGGCTTGTATTATGCTGACAGGTTAGTTTTCCAGTTGTACCACTGGCCTACTGTGGGATTTGAGAGTATCCCTGCTTGGGGAAAAATGCAGCAAACTTGATCTGATTTGAGTTGCATTGTCTCAGATGGCTGGATTAAGCAAATCTATGTTTCTTTAGATCCATAAAAATGCAAGCTGGATATTATACTTTGAAATTAATGATGAATGTAGTGGTGATGATGAAGTGTTGTAAGAAGTCACGTTGAGTTGCCGTGTTGCACTTGAAAAAATTGCTAGACCATATGTGCTGGTGAAAGTACAAGAAACTCAGTTTGCTACAGTGAGATTTATAGTACTTAAAAGTTCTTCGGTATTTTTGCTGATGGGTTAAATATCATCAAAGTGGTTATTAATTATTAACTTCAGTGAGGTCTGCTTCTCCTTTGTATACACTGCTTTTGTTCTCACTTTGACTGCATTAACTCTAAATGAAACATAAATGCCAGTACGAAATTAATAATGATTAAAGTGCTTTCTTCTCTGTAGCTTGATTACCTGAAAAAAAATCTCAGAACAGGAGAGCAAACGATTATTAGTTCACATGTACTGAGTTATGGTTTCCTGCCTATAAAATCTCAGGTAGGCAGAATAACTTGGGAAGCTGAGTGCCCTAAACAAGAACTTACTCCTAAATATCAAATTTTTGAAGATTTTCAAAGCCTGTCATGAAAGGTGAGTGAGGGCAAGTGTCAGGAGGACAGAGCCAGACTCTTCTCAGTGATGCCCAGTGTGAGGACAAGGGGCAACGGGTGCAAGCTGGAGCATAGGTGGTTTCATTTAAACATGAGGAAAAACTTTTTCATAGTGAGGGTGACGGAGTGCTGGAACAGGCTACCCAGAGAGGTTGTGGAGTCTCCTTCTCTGGAGACATTCAAAACCCACCTGGACACATTCCTGTGTGACCTAATCTAGATGATCCTGCTCTGACAGAAGGATTGGACTAGATGATCTTTCGAGGTCCCTTCCAACCCTTAACATTCTGTGGTGGTGGAGAAAATGATGAAGAGTTGACACTTCAGCAGGACTGAAAAAGAGGTAGTGATGCAGATTGTCTGACATGTTGTTTTTCTTGTGCTTTTCTCCTCTAAAGTTCCAGGACAAGATGCAGGAGGCAACTATAGGATTCTGTGCAGCAGCCTGGTGTGTGCTATGAGTAAAGGACCTTTTTGTCTGCTGGTGGCCAGTTGTGGGCAGGGAGGAGTATCAATGTTTATTTAAAAAAAAAAAAATCAAAAATAATCCCAACCCCAAGTCATTTGTTGCTGTCCACTGTATATCGTTACTTTTTCCTTGTGCAGCCTCTACATGGATATATACGGTCAGGGTAGTTTGTGGACCTTGAAGATGGTACCTTCTCCACTGAGACTACACAGCTATGGCTAAGGATAGAGAGGCACCTCTGACACTTCCAGGGACACTGTAGGATGGAGCCAGGCTTGACAGCATCTGAAAAAGGGGCTGTGAGAGCCCTACAGCAGAAGAGAGGGCAGCAAATAGCTTCACTTAGTGTGGGTGCAAGATACAGCACGGGGGCAAAGGAATGACCAGAACCATTATCACCTTCTTAACTCATCTTTAGTGGCTTTGTCCACCTCACCACATCACGCCTGAAAATGTTTCCTGTTGTTGAAGGTTTGAGAACCTTTTCCCAGTTTACTTCTAGCTTTTGCATTCATTTTTTTTCCTGCTCCATGGGTGTTTACAGAGCAGCGAGGGAAGGAAGCGCATTTTTAGTGAGCTGTAACGGCAAGGTGAAGGAAGGCTGCAGAACTTGAAACTGCTTCTTGGTAGTGTATTTTACCCTTATATCTAGACTCTGACTTGAGTGTTCCTTTATATTTGATTATAAAATGAAGAAATACTTCATTTGTTCTTTGAACTACCGTTTTCCCTGTAAATTACTTCTCCAGAGTCAGCCAGAACTATCGTCTTTATGTACTGGTGCCTTTCATGTAGCTAAGGAAAGCAAGTGTGGGGTTTTTTTTCTTTCCTCTCTTGAAAATCAAAAAGAGTAAAACTTGTACTTTTTCTAGTTATTTGCACTTCCACATACTGCTGCATTTTTGATGTCCTGAGGTTT
This sequence comes from Todus mexicanus, assembly GCA_013389965.1. NCBI lineage: Eukaryota > Metazoa > Chordata > Aves > Coraciiformes > Todidae > Todus > Todus mexicanus. The sequence goes on from WEIS01100407.1 coordinate 8,525, forward strand.
TGAATTTTCACAGGTAATATTCTTGCATTATTTTGTTTCTCAATCACATTCTCCAAAGTTACTTCTCTGAAAAGACGTTATTTTGAAGTTATATAATTGAGATATACCAGAGTTCAACATAGGTAACATTAAGGTTTATCAGGTACTGGTTGTTTCTGGTTTTGTAAACCAACCTCTTGATAGAATAATTTTAAAAAATAAATTAAAAGAGCTTGACTGGAGATCAGTTATAAAAATGTGATATTGCACAGCTTATTCCTAAATATTTAAATGTGGGTAGTGCTTACTAGTCTTGCTGTCCAGGAAATTGTTAGGAAAAGGGTTTTGATGGGATGAAGATGATCCCTGCCCAAAATGCTTATTGGGGAAGGGATCATTTCTTACTTCTGTGGTATGATTTGGTCTTGTCCAATCTTTGAGCTTTTATATCTCAACCCAATGTACATACAGTCATACTGGGGCTGAATACAGCCCTGAGAATTGCTTTATCTGTGCAGCACACTCTCTTTGCTCTTCCCTCACAGTGTCCTGGTCAGTTAGAGCAAGTTGATGGCTCTAGTTTCATTTGTCATCCAGATCTTTTTCTGCAAAACTGCTTTTCAGCCAGTCAGCCCCAGCATATATTGGCGTGTGGGATTATTCCTCCTCAGGTACACAACTCATGTTTGTTGAACTTCAAGAGTTACTTGTTGACCCATTTCTCCAGCCTCCTGCTGCCTCTGGATGGCAGCACACCCATCTGGTGCATTAGCCACCCTTCCTAGTTGTGCATCCTCTGCAAACTTGCTGGTCATCCTGTGACATCCTGGTGACTAACGAAGATGTTGAGTGATACTAGGCTCGATATTAACTCCTTGGTTATTCCCTGAGTGACACAATCTGCTTTGTGCCACTGATAACAACCCTTGGAGCCCAACAGTTCATCCAGTTTCCAGTGCACCTCATAACTGTCCACTTAACCAGCCATACTTGAGCAGTTTGTGAGGCTGTTGTGAGGGGCAGTGTCTCAAGCCTTGCTGAAGTCAAGATAAACAGTTGAACTTCCCTTCATCCACTGACTTACTCATTTCATCAAAGCAAGCTCTCAGCTTGGTCAGGTATGGTTACCCTTTGCTAAATCCATACTGATTACTGCCAATCACCTTCTTGTCCTTAATATGTTTGGAAATGGTTTCCAGAGTTACTTGCTCCATCACTTTCCCAGGGATTGAGGTAAGGCTAAGCCTGTAGTTCCCCAGATCCTCCTCCTTGAAGACAGAAGTGATGCTTACTTCCAGTCCTCAGGAACCTCCCCTGATTGTCGCAGCCTGTCAGTTATATCAGTGAGTTTCCTCAGCACTCATGAATGCATCCCATCCTGCAGACTTGGTTATGTCCGTTTTGTTCGAATGTTCCCCAATTTGATCCTCTTCCATTGAGGGTGAGCCTTCATTGCTCCAGACCTTCCCATGGCTGGGACCAAGATTTCTGGAAGCAATTTTTCAATGAGGGCCAAGGTGGTGAAGGCACAGAATACCATGGCCATTTCCATGTCCGTTGTCACCAGGTCCCTCAACTCATTCAGCAGTGAGCCCACATT
>WEIS01100414.1:0-11163 GCA_013389965.1 Todus mexicanus
GAAAGGATTTCAGGAGGCCACACTGGTGATTTGCAGCCTCCCTGAGCTGAGGTTTGGCATCAGCCAAGGCTGGGGATGAATGTTTCCAAAAGGCTGTCAGAAGAATGAGGACTGTCTCCTTTATTTCCAGTATCCATTCCTTCTTGCAGACCTAATGCTGAGTATTAGCTTTGGCTGCATCTGTTGTGTCCTTTGCTCTCCTCAGCTTCCCAAATTGCTTCTTTTGAGGTCCTTTGCTGTCTCTATACCTTCTCTAGTGGGACTGCACTCTAGGACCAAGGATTCAACGCAGAAGGATGAGCTTTTGTGTCCCTAGACTGAGACCTGCTCTCTGACTCCTTTTCAAGTTCCAGAGCAAAATGTCTTAGCTCTTCTAAGAGATCTAGTGCTAATTTCTTCTTCCCTACATTACATTCTGATGTAGATCTTCAAACATTGAGTGCTATGCTGAGGAAACATCTGGTGCTGAGTGTTGCAGCTAGCTGTGAGAAAAACTTTCAGCGCTGGCCTAGCTGCAGAAACAGTCTCCCAAAGCTGGGCAACATGCCTGACCTGGATACAGTTCAGTGTTGGCACCGTTTTCATGGTAGCATGGTGCTGTCCCACAAGGTATGGTCATGGAGCCCATTTCCTGAGCACTGAACTGATGTGGGTTAGGAGTCAAAAGATGCAACTGTCTGAGGCTGGAAGAGGGGAATGTTTGGATCTGTGATCCAGGCAGCATCCTGGCCTGGCAGCAGGGAGAGATTTCCTCACACATACTTGGCTAAAACTCAACCCCATGTAATGTCTTTAAAGAACAACCAAGAGGCTGAGAGCTAGAAGGCCGTGCCTTCCCTGCGGACACTTGTTACAGTCCTGTGAGATCTTGCACTAACCAGTAAAGATAAACACACCTCCTTCCTACAACAGCAAAACCCTAAAGCTCTGCAGGACTTGCTGTGGCCTGGGCATGGACATCAACAGCCCTGAACATTGATTTTGGCTCTAAGCATGAGGCATGAGATAGCACCAGGCTCACGTGTTTTATAGCCAGGACAACTTGCTCCATGTTAGATACGTCCTTTAGTGTAATATCAGCACGACTAGTGGTACTGGTGGTCCTCTGCTGACCAATACCTGAGCAGCAATCCCATCAGCAAATTGCCCAGAGTTAGCAGTTCTGAGTGAGTCCCAGTTAAGGTTTAAAGTTGGTTCCTATCGCAGCTCGTTAGTCACAAGAGGTGTTTGGTGTTGCTTCTTGCAGTCCTGTGGTGTGCAAACTCAACTTCACGTCTAGAGAGCCCAGCTGTATCCCCTGCTCAAATCTTAGCTCTACATCTGAATTCCACTCCTACCACAACTTGGGTTCTTCTGAAGAAAAAAAAAAAGTGTTAACTTTGTGTTATTCCCCAGCTGTGGCATGCTCCATCCTATATTTAAGATGAACTTCTGGAAGACAATGAGCAACAGTTCAGTCCCTGCCAGAGGTGCTGAGAATCAGCCCAGGAAAGAGTTCCCAGTTAGGAAGTGCTCAGCACAGCTGAGCCTGGCTTGGCTCGGACCTCTGCAAAGAGGCTGTGCTAATTTTGGGAGGGGGCAGAAGGGGTCACTCTGTAAATGTCTGGCCTGGAGCACTGGAGACAGAACTGCTCTGTCCAGAAGTTGTTTTGACTTTGTGACGTGTTTTCTTCTAGTATTTTTTTTCCTTGTGGCTCTTTGGGGTTTAACGATTTCGTTGCGAAGAAGAAGAGCTGCCAAAGACTTTGACGGGCTTAGGGGAATTCTTGCGTCTTTTGCTTTTCTTGTGCATGAGCTACTTAAGAATAAACTTGGGACACAGCAAGGAGTTATTTCCTACCTCTTCCTAACCTGATCCTCAAACCAACCCGGTCTGTGAGTAACCCATGAGGTGTTCCATGAAGCTCCAGCCCAAGATTCGAGCTCCTGAGAGCAGGTGAATATTGCATGTAACTTTACAGTGCTGGATGCCAGGGGAAAGGAAAGATTTTTTCATGTCATCGATGCCATTTATGGCCTAAAGCACAAGATACAATTGCCCTTCTTGCAGCTTGCATAATTTGTACATTATTAATGCTTATGCAATTACTTAACGCATTTGAAAATTTACTATCTGCATTTGACTGATGACCTTTTGTAGCCGTGAAGTCTATAAAGTTGCTGTCTTGCCAGTGTAGCGCAGTGTTTCCACTGCTCTGAATTCCATTTTGTCTCTGCTTTTTCCCCTTTCTACCCCCCATATTGGTCAGGGTAAAACAAAAGCTTTGTCTGAGGGTGACATCGTGGTCAGTGACAGTTTGTAAGAAAAGCTGGCTGAGCCCTTGATTCTGTCTCCTTGTCTCCAGCAGATAAGGATCTCTAGGCTTGCCTGTGCAGCCCAAATGTTGCTCTTCCATGTAAGCAATGCCACCTGGTTTGCAGCAACAAATGCCATAACAAATGCCAGTCTTTGTAAAAGCATGAAAGAGGTTGTGTTCAGGACACATCTGAGTATTCTAGTGCAACCCAGGGTAGCGTTGCTAAGTGGGTAGTGGCAGTTTTCTTGAAAATGACATTTGCTTGGTTTTTAAAAGCCAATCCCCATTTTAGGAACATGGATTTAATTTTACACCCTAGCACAGCATCAGAGACCCACTGAGACAGAGTCAGGCTGTACCTATGCGCTACTGTCTGCATCTGTGAAGGTAGAGTTACATAACAAACCTGGATGTTTCTTCTCATTATGGTCACAGAGGTGTTGGGTTGAAGCTTGGACTTGGTGACCTTAGAGGTCTTTTCTAACCTTAATGATTCTATGATTATTGCCTAAGGGACTCCAAGGGAAAGGAATAAACATTGTGATTCTGATGATTGGAAGTGGTTGCTGACAACAGTTTCTCAAGAGCTCTGCAAATCTATGTAGATATTGCTGTGTTGGCCAAGTGTGCTTCACAGGAAGGTTTTCTCTCTGTATCCATCTAGGATTGCTTTCAGCTTTTATGTCTGCATTAAAGAATTTGAGGCATAAGCAAGAGATCTGTCCATACTGCTTCTCCTCAAATGGGTCACGTGCCTTGGCAAATGACTGCGTAAGGTCTGAGGTGCCTCTTGCAGGGAATGGCAGATTTAGCAATGAATGGGTTCTTCAGCTTTACGTGGTGTGAAAGCTCTTTGGGTACGTACGGGGGCAGCTTTTCCATGGTAGCGTGTGAGCGCTGGCACTTGGGTACGTGCGCAGCAACGTGAGCAGAGCAGTTCTGTGCAGATGATGTGCATTGCACTTTGTTTCTGCAGATGACCTTTGTGGTTCTTCAAATATCAAGGTTTAGTGGGCAGGCAGTGATGGAAGCTGGCGTTTTGCTAGCAGAGCTGTGCTAACAAGCTCTACAAGTAACTGTCAACAAAGGGTTCCCGGTGGAGCAATAACTTCTGAAGCATTGTAGCTTATTCCTGCCTCACCCAGGACTCCATTAGCTTCACTCCCATGCTGTCTGGAGGAGCGGCGTTTGCCAGCACGTCTGTGTGAACCACAAATTGTGCCTCATTCTGGTCCTCGCTGGCGTAGATAGACCAGCAAACTACCCACAATGTAATCAGGCCTGCATAAAAGTACAGTGTTCCCTGAGACTTGGTCTCCAATGCTGCCTTCCAGAGGAGTGCTGTGTAAAACCGAGTTATCTGTTCCCCTCCTGCGCGAAGGAGACAGCAAGCTGACCCGTGATGGACAGGAGTCCAGTTGTTGGTTTCGCTCCCAGGACAGCAAGGAAAGAGCTACGGTCAAACTTTCCAAAACCCTTAAATAATTTAGGAAGCCAGGTCCCACTGGAAGTTGATCTCCCCCTCTAACAGGTACAAGGGGGAGTGTTTCACCCGCGGTCAGAGGCTGAACTGAAAATAAAAAGCTTGGACATGCTGCAATTGCTCTTCTTTTATTTAATCTCTCTGATACAATACAGGAGAAATCCAAATGGATAGGTGAAGAGGACATGCACACGCTCCCTGCTGCTTTGGGATGCTCTTGCCATCCTCCTGTGAACCTTAGCAGCTTTCAAGATTGCAAGGTCGCGGTGTGACACGTCCCTGTCACTTTTGGTCTGTGGTTGCAAAAAATCTCCCCTTCCTCCAAAATGCAGGGCTTCCCTCCTAAAACAAGCAAGAGCTTAGTCAGCTGTAGAGGTTCCCTGGTATCTTCATTCCATTAGGAAGATTTTTTTCCAATTTCTACAAAGAAGTGTTTAAAGAAACAGTTTGTTTGGCTTCACTTCAAATATTTAGCTCATTTTTCAGCAAGCCAGAGGTCAGAGTGGGATCTGTAGGTCAGGAGCAGAAAAAGTTGCTTTACACAGTGAAACCCCAAGACGTAATGAGTTTTGAATAAGCAGTCATGCTTCTGACTGAAGCTTTCTAGTATTTAGCAGGAGTTTGGAGGAATTTTTTTTTTGCCCTTCCTTGTGTATGCTGGAGGGATGAGCAGAGCTGTGCACAGTTACGCTTTTGTTAATTTTCGTGGCTGTGAGCTGGTACGCATAAAAGGGCTTCTGTGAGCAGGGTCCCATCTCCAGGCACGTCACCGAGATGAACTGGCTGGCACAGTGAAGTTCTCAAGTAGCATCATTCAATTAAAGGACATTCCAGGGACATTACAAACCCTGTCACCTTTGGGAAACCCCTCCTCTCTTGGAGAACACATTCAGGGATTGTTCTGGTCTCCGTGCCGCTGAGCCTTGGGCTGCTGCTGTCCCAGGGTAAAATTTTCCATGGAATTTCTGCAGCAAGGCTTGGAAGGTTTCAGATGCAAGTTTGGTTGCCTCTAGATTGGATTGTTTCAGAGGTTATAAGGGAGCCAAAGCGAGTGGGTGAAGAGGCACACATGCTAATAGGGATATGTGCCATAGGAATTTTTTTTGATTCAGTATTCTCAGCGTGTCCCACCTTATGTGTAGAAAATAGGAGCAAAACTAAAGTACTGATAAAAGATACATATAGGAGAATCCCCTTTTGTAGATTTAAGTGGGAAATTGAATTAAACCCATGATAGTGTGAGTAAAATACAGTGATTAACTATAGAACTACAGGGCAATTAACTCTTGATTGTTTCTCCATGAGAAGAGGGCTCTTTCTGGAACCACTGGTTGGACATGGAAGGTTCTGCTGGGCACAGTAAGAGAAGAGGAGAGGCTATTGGACTGGACTTAATAAAGCAAGGGAGGATAGCTCGGGGGCATCATGACTGTTATTTGGGCTTGCAGCTCGTTGGATGGATTCATTTGTGAGGTCTGCCAGTTTGGATTTTGTGTTGCTAACAGCTCCTGAGGCGGATGCTGTCCTGTACCTTTTGTTACTCAGCCCACCTAACTGTACCACACCGCATCTCCCTCCTCTGCCAAGAATGTGGGTGTAATCACAGATTCAGGGCTAACCATGTTGGAACACATCAAGATCAGTTATTTTTTTTTACCGTATATAGGACTACTGCCAGACTACACCCATTTTTCTCTCTAGTTACGAGAGCAGTGTTAAAATGCCTAGCACAAGCCCCAGAGTTTGTTGCAGCAGTTTCTTGTGTGCCAGACTGGACTTCCAGCTGTAACTTCATAAGCAGGATGTGGCCACTTCTCACTAGGATAAAACCACATTGGTCTTTAGGAACAGGATGGGTCTCTGACCTTCCTTTGCCTGGTTTACATGCTCTGAGTCTCATGGAATTCAATGGTAGAGGCTCCATCTTATATCAAGAGTCTCTGGTTTTCATCATCACGTTTCATCACTGGACTAGATCCTTTGTCCCTTTTTCCATCCTTTTGGTTAAGGCTTTTTGTGATTTTGTTGCTGTGCTTTGATTTGGCTCTGGAAGAGCCTGCACTCAGTTTTGCTGGAGGTGTGATTATCCGGGAGCTCTTGATCAGCAGCTGAGCTTCCTGTGTTCCAGGTTTCCCCTTGACAACGCGGTTTTCAGCTGGGACTCACACCGAACCATGCTGTTCCCTCCAGTATGACGCTGGTTTAAGCCTGCCCCAGGCTATGGTGGAGCACAGATTTCAACTAACTGCACAGAAATGGGCTTTGAGCCAAGCTGCCTGACTCCAAAGTTGAATTGCAGCTGAATTCCCTTCTCAAATCTAGCAGCAGTCTGGATTTATGAACCCTGTTCAGAGGTACCTAGACTTAGGTACCTAGCTACCTAGGCTTATGTGTGAGAGCTTTTTGGGAATTCATCTTTCATAGAGACTTTACTGTTCTGATGTCTGTCACTTGATATTAATTTTCATACCTCTTGAGACCTGGAAGACCTTGGATTGAAGCACTTTTGCTACCTCAGACTTGTCGAATTACCTTAAGCAGCTTATTAAGTCTCTGTTTCGATGTCACACTCAATGAGGTGAACAGATGATGCCACAGTTTGCTGGGAAGATGATTTTATTTAAGTCTGCTCAGTGCTCAGTTACTCTGGTTACAGCAGCTCTATGGGTTTGTTAATGACAAGCTGATACTCAGATGCTTTAATTTTAATTAGAGTTGTTTCAATCTCATTGGAAATTCACAGCCAGACTAAAATATTGGACAATGCAGGCTGAAAATTTGAAAGGAGCTTAAGAATGGGACTATAAATGTGTTTGGTTTCAGGCTGAAAATCTGGAAGGAGTTCAAAATGGGACATAAAATTCATTTGGGTGAAAAAACACCATCTGAAAAGTTCATCCTCGGCCTTCTAATTGAACAGCCTCTTACAGCAGAGCAGCATGTGTTGGGAAACAGCACTGAGCAGTCAACAACTGTCTATGCCACAAGATACAACAGCTAAACAAAAAATAAAAAGCCCCATAATTTTCTATTACAGCACAGTAAAAATAAAACCGAATAGACATCAGCACACTGATGTTCTGAAAGAGAGCAAGGGCACTGAACTTGGTTGGGAGTCGCATGTTTAGTGCCGTGATTTTCCTTGGAAATCAGGGCCTGAAGCTTTTGGCCCTACATATATGCTGAAATGCTCACTGGAAATACTACAGCTTCCTGAGAAAGTGTCTTGAGCGGCTTTTTATCCCCTTGTCTGTGCTCCTCCGAACTAGAGGGTACATTAAAGTGCTCCTCACAGTGGTGTAAAGCTCACACACAGTCTTGGCAGAACAGGAGCCCTTGGAATTGAATCTTCAGGTTGTTTCATCTCCCAGGAACGTGTTCAAGAGGACTTAGAATTGTTATTACTTCTGCCTGAAAGGTTAACAGATCTTCTGTGCTGTGTACAGTCCGGGAGTAAACTATTCTTAGCTGCTTATTCCAGATAACTCCTTAAATAGTCTTTGGAAAAGATGCAGGGTGCTTTTAAAAGCTGATGTAAAAGGAGATAATGCTGTAGGTGACCTGAGGTAGATACTCAGTGCCATTGGCTTGGAAGATCTGCTCAAAAATATAGATGGTTTAAACAGGGATGGCCTTCTGCGCAGCCTGTTTTGCTGTCTGGCCACCCATTCTCTGTCTAACCTCTAAAGTTAAAAACCTGATTGCCTTGTAGGGGAAATGAGCTCATCCTAAATAGCTGAGCAATTTCCCCATAGTAATTACCTCTGTTCTCTTCCATTTTCAGCCAAAATAATTGCAAGCACCCCTGCACACTTCTGTTCCCCTCTGCCTGCCTCCATCTCTTTCTGCTGGGGCTCCTTGCAGAGCTTTGACTTCCAAGACCCCAAAGTAGCTTCTGATCCTTGTTGTGGGATATTTGGTGTACCCAAATTCTCTTGTCACAACACATCTTGTGGTGACAGACATACATCCCCTCCCATAAAGGCAGGTGGGAACCAGCAGCCAGATTTCCCTGCTCCAAAGGCACTACTGAGGGTCCCGCTAAAGCTGTCTTTGCTGGGTGCAGGCTGTGGGTGCTGAGCTGTTAGATCTGGCCATGGCCTGCAACTTTCTGCAGCTCCCAGCACTAACGCAGGTGCCTACTGACTCCTTTTGACTCTGTTTTGTGTTTGTTGTGTTTTTTAGGGTCCCCCAGGTCCCCACGGAAACCCTGGCTCACCTGGACCCCCAGGCCTGAAAGTGAGTATTAATTCAGTGTGAGGAGCTTCTGCCTTCCTGCCTCAGGGGACGATCCAGGGGTTTTTGTCCTGCTCCCTCCAAAACGATGAGGAGCCAAAGCCATGGCTCCCCTCCTTTGCTTGCACAGCCAAAGCCTTCTCCTGTGCTCGTGAGGGAGGCTGCTGTGTGCCTCGCTTCTTGGTTCTCCCTAATTTCGCAGACTGCTTAATTAGGCTCCTACTTAAGCTCTGCCTGTGTCAGGGAGCAAACTGCTATGTTGAGATGAGTGCCATGGAATCCTCCCACTCCAGAGCCTCACCAGGTCCCGATTTCTTTGCTTTCTCTCCTCACTTCTCTGGGTTTTGCAGCCTGCTCCTCCACCTTTGGGCCCAGGCAGCCGTGGAGGGGCCTGGCAGCACCTGACTTCTTCCTCTGCCTTCCTCTCCTGAAACTCTCTCATCTCTCCTTCCCACTGCAGAGTTTCTCAGAACTGTGACCTCCATCAGTGTTCCTAAACTGATCCCACTGCTTCCTTCTGGATGTCCTCATCTCTCCCATGAGGTCTCACACCTCCTCCAGCAGTGCCAGGAGGCTGTGCTCTGCCCTTTTCTCCTGTACCCGTGTTCCCCCTGGGGTGTTGCAACTGGGTGGGAGCTGGAGCCCTGCAAGGTGGGAGTCACCCCCTGCAACCAAACGTCCTCCCTTTGCATGGGACTTTAGCAGAGATGCAGCTCCAGAGAAGAGCTCATCCAGTGTGCTGCAAAACCCTCCGGAAAGATGTTTTAATTCCCCGCTCATTCCCGCATGTAAAGCTTTGTGTTACAGAAAGATTGCAAAACTCCTGGGAAAGTGATTTGGATTATTTGGTGTCATTGTTTACACAGAAGTAGATTGGTATTTTATAACACTTACCTGGGTTTAATTATAGTCGAGTTTGGAAAGCAATGCTTAATAGAGGTTTTCACTTCCAAGGAAGCTGTGGGATGTCTCAGCTAAACACAGAGAAAGGTATAGGAGCAAGAGTCCTTTCTTGTCGTGATCTCATCAGTAGGCAGAGATGTTATGAACACTCTTGATGCTCTGGGAAAAAGATTGTGGAAACTTGGCATGCTGCCTCTTCGTGATTAAAAATTAGGCACTGGAGACATGCTGGTGAGCAGCAGCTGGTTTAAATTCAGAAGCGTAGTTATATGGCCTGAAAAGTGAGGCTGTAAAAGTTCTACATCTTAGTGTTCTGCATTTATTCTCCATCAATGACTTCCAGATCACACTTGTTGAGTTTTATAAGTCAAATCAAAGTTCTTTTATCTAACTTCCAGTCCTGCAAATTCAGCCTGGTCCAATCTGCAAAGTCAAACTATGTTTCCATGCAATAGGATTTGGGGGTTTTAATACTTTTAGCCTAACGCTTTGTCAGAAATCATCATTTGGCTCTATCGCTCTATTCAGTTGGCCTCTTACTAGAAATAAAAACCTTCTGTAAGCATTTTTTCTCCGTCCTGGTGCACAGGCTGGCAGCAGGAAGCCCTCAGCGGTTGGATAGTCTCCAGTGGAGATCTGATGTCATCAGACTGTGCAATATATTTTAATTTTGTCCAGCTCCCCTTTGCAGGATTAGGCTGTTCTGCAGGATGCTTCATCAAAAGAAGTGCTAAGTTTGCCACGGCATGAGAGCTATAGCTCAGCCCAGGCCTGGGCATAACCTTACTCTAGCAGGGAGAACCTGGGAAGCTGCGATTGCGAGATACTTGCATAAGAAACACTTTTTGAAGGTGTGCATCAGCTCCCAGAGTTCTGAGTTCCCTCCTTCCCTGTTTTTATGCTGGTCCCGGAAGATGGGCTTTGTACAAAAAAAGGTGATATTTCATCCCCTTACATTTTATATACCTCTAGCCTTCACTAGACTCGACAAGCCTACACTTGGGACCTGGTATCTTCTGATCACTTCCATCCCATGGCTGAAATTACAGGCTTGTGAAAGTTCAGCTTGAACAACAAGACAGAGCAGCCCCAACTAGAAAACTTCTTGCTGAGAGCCTTCAAGTGGCTGCTGGACTAGGTCTTCCCTAGATAGTGGTTAATATCGTGGAAAAACAAGCAATCCAAGGGAGGAAACAGGAGTTTTCCTGATAGATACAGCTTGGAAACAATGACTAACACCAAGTCATTGCCACTTAGGATGCGTGCGCTTGTGCACATATCTTGTGAGTCTTGTGTGTTGGTGAGCACCAGCATCATGTTGTCGGACCGCTAATTTTCTGAATCCGTCCTATCCAGACTCCACCTTATTCTCATCACTAGAGGTGAGCGCCTGTAATTCCTTGTACTGATCAAGCTGATGTCTTGCACAGAGTTGTACGTAGCTATGGAGCCAAATTCCTGCTGATCTGCTTGGGCATGGTTCCACTGCCTTCAGTAGTGACATTACACCCGCCCGTGCCACCTGAGAATTTAACCTGTGGTGCTTTTCTCAGCTATTTGTAATGCTCGAGTGCTTAAAGGGGGCTTCTTGACACTTTTCCTGTTCTGTTTGTTGCCCTTGGCAGTTGCAAAATTGCTGTTGCATCTAGTTAGCAAAGACTGATTACAGTAGATAACCTCCTAAATGGCTGCAGACAGATGCTGGGCTGGAGTTGTGGCTGGCTGCTGGGGGGGGACATTTTTGCTGCCAAGGATGGCCTAACAGAGTTTGGGATTGGGAGGAGGGTTAGCTATCAGGATGAGTTTTCAAAAGCCATTCCAAGAGTTGGGTTTGCATCCCTCATCTGGAGGCTTTTGGTATCAAGCATTAGTGTGGTTTGCTCCATAAGCTGCTCTGGGTAAATCTCTCGTGTTATAGTGCTAAGAAAAGTGGGATTTTCCTTTCGGTGAATGGTTTGGCTCCAAGATAGCTCCTCAATTTAAAATATCTTTTAAATACTATTACTGGGATTGCAAGCTGAGGTGTTTAAACATCACAGCTCTAGACCTTTCCCGGGTAGAGAAAGAACAGAAGAAAACAATTTACTCCTTTACAGGGGAAAGTAGTGTGCTCCATCAGTTGGGATGGGATGGTGCTGTGACCCAGTGGTGGCCAAGGCTTAGGCTAATTCCCACGTAGTGATTGCTGCAGGTGAAGAGCTGGGCAATTAATAATCTCAGCCCTCGCATTCAGGGATCCGTTCC
>WEIS01100450.1:0-10421 GCA_013389965.1 Todus mexicanus
ATGGTGACGTAATTGCCATCAAGAGGTATGGGTTTGATATTGGTTTTGTTTAGATTTATATATATTCCATTTTATTCGTATTTTTGTAGTTACAGCTATTTTAATTTTCTTTTTTTTAAGTTTCTTCCCCTTATTCCCTTTCTCTTCCCCTTTCAGAAGAGAGAGGTGTTAATAGAGAGCATTTGTCATTTGTCTAGTGGCTGGCCCAGCCCTAATCCATGACAACCACCTACATTGACTCCAACGACCAGATGCAGACCACTTCCCACTGCCAAATGAGTACTCATCATCTGGAGAACTTCTGATACCTAGGTCCTGGAGGTGAAGGCCATCCCTCCTCTCAATTGCCCCTGTCCCTCCACCAGAGCAGCACAGACTCTTGTGGAATTGCACTTGGAAATTAATTACAAAAAATGAACTGGACTGAAATAACCCTCCCAGATGAGCTATCAGACAGGCCACAACCTTAACTCCCAATTGTCTGTTTAAAACTTTCATTTTTCCTAATTTTTTTATGAACTGGAACTGTAATGACTGCTTAGGCATGCTACAGTTTGAAAATTAATTTTGCAGATTTTACACATTTTATGTAACTTTCCACATTTCATGTGTTGTTGGGGGGCGGGGGGTGTTCTGGACCTGCTGAGAATTCTGCTATGGCCATTTTGTACTGAGTTTGTAGCAAGAGTATAAAGCAGCATCTGAAGGAATCAGCTATGAAGAAGCAGCTAGAGAAGTGTATGAGGTGGTGATCACTCCAAGACTGAAAAAATAAATTTATGTGCAAATTAGAATCATTCCTGGAAGCATGTTTGCTCTGCAACACTAAAAGCTTAATTCACTTGATGACTTTAAATAAGAACAAGTAGAACTGTTCGCATTTTTAAACACAAAAGATACAACTACATTGCATTATCTTCCAATTAGTAACACTTGCTGAATCATTATATTTTATTGTATCTCATTCTTTTAATATCCTTTTTTCTGGAGAAATAAGGAGCATATGTGATGGTAGGCACCCAACCACATCTTCTCCAGTGTATTCCATAAAGAAGCATAATTTGCTATTGCCATTTATTACTTGCCAGATTGTGGAACAGTAAGAGCAGAGCTCCTCAATTTTCTAGTTTCATTGGCAGAGGATGAAGAAAAGAGGAGTAGCAAGTGTTAGAGAAGCATCTCTGAGTGACCCTCCCATCTGCATTACACAAGAGAAACTCCAGCACTGCCCTGCAGAGTCTGCAGTCCAACAGCAGAACACTTCTAAAACATTTTTGGTTGTTTACATGTAAACACACAATGGTTTTGAGCAGTAGGGTGCAGGAAAAGGGGCAAGGAAGAGGCTTCTGTCTGGTAGATATGACCCAAGGGCCACTGTGTCAGGCCCAGTCAGAAGAGTACGCCTCCAGCGCTGACAAACCTTTTACAACTCTCATTTGCTTCTTCCTTTCCCACATAAATAAGATAGCAGGCACATCACTGCTGGGACACTCCCAGCCTTCTTGAAAACTGCTGGCATTTCATAGCTAAAGAAAGGAATTACATGATGAAATGGGTCATTAAATAAAGCAGCTGTTTTTATTGTAGCACATTAACTTCTGTGTTACTCTGGAAAAAATGCTTACACTTGAGCTGAGTGTATGTCCCATTCCTCCAACACCAGCCACTGAGCTTAAACCCTTTGTCAAGCATTAAGGGAGTCAGATCCGCATTATCAGAGGTCACCAACTGCCTCATACACCCATTTGCTGTACTTTGGGGGGTTTTAAGCATCCAAGGCACTTCTTCATAGTAACCAGCACATGGTACCCGGCTCCCTTTCTTGGAATGTAATGTAGCACTTATGGCATCTGTCAACATCTGGAGGTACTCCCAGGGTAATATGGAAGGTGATCCTCAATAAATAATAGTCCTGCTGAGGGAGCAGCTTTTTAGGTTTGAGGGCTTTGGGGTTTAGGTTTAAGGTAAACATGTTATACTTGTATCTGTCAGCCCAGATGATTTTTCCAACACATATAACTTGTGGGGGTCTGGGAAATGAGACCAGGGCTTTCATTTTCCAGAAAAGACATGGAGCACATCTTAAGGAAGGACAACAGAACACAACAGAGGAAGTATAAATGGAGGTAAAGAGGGGAGGAAAGGGCACCATCCTGAAAGTCCACCTCACAGTGTACTCAGTCTTAAAATCAGATCCTTTCAGATTCCAGTCAGCTGGATTCTTAGAGCTTACTTTTATGTTTCTGCTTGAGGAAATCCTGTGCTGATGCTCAGACTAATAGTCACCCGTGTAACACGTACTTTAGGTTTATGGAAATATAACATTTCAGCTGCTTGTATCAAAAGTAATTTTGAAGCCAGATGAGAGTTGCTCAGGTGGTTTTTTTCCCCTAATTCACTATGTTTTTCCTACCAAAGGAAAAAAAAAAAAATGCAACAAAGGTAGAGAGAAACTCCATAGCAGGGCTGTGCAGTGGGATTCTTCAGATTAATCTTATTAAAAGGATTTTGTGTTGGGATGTCCTCCCTCTTCCTTTTCAGGTTTTTTTGAATGCACCTCTAGATATCGACATTGCAATGGAACAGGCATCCATTGCACCTACTCTCTACAGGAGCAAGTCCCAGATGTGCCACAGTCCAGTGAGACTTTTAAAGATAAAGATGCAACAGCTTCATAAACCACAACATTGCCCTACACAATAGAGTGCCCTCATGTGGCGTTATGAGGGCCACTTACACTTCTCCTCCCTTGGCATGGACGCTACAGATGCAGGCTGGAAAAACAACTGCCAGGTCAGAAAGTAACTCCCCATAGCACTAGGGAGGTCTAGGTACTGAGGGAAAGCTTACATTGTGAAAGGGAAGAGATAAAAAGAAACCAGCAGTCCAGCTTCTTTTAAGCATCAGTAAGCCAGGAACAGATTTCCTTCCCCATTAAAGTAATTTGTTTTTTCACTGTCTCACAGACCCATTTCCTCACCACTGCGAAAAGCATGGAGCTGTATTGCTGCCAGTTGGTGATGTGGGCAATCCAGTCCTGTAGGATAGAGGACTAACCACGGACAGGGCAGGAGGACAGAAAGGGACTGGCAATGGGATGGAGGACCAGCATAGTAGCAGTCTTGGAGAGCTTCCTCCACTCTCAGTAGAGGGACAGAGGATGATTGAGTTGCAGAGAAAGGAAGGACGGGCCAGGGCCGTCCCATACAGCCCAGAAGCTGCTGCAGCAGCTCTCCAGGGCTCTGCCAGGGACAGAGCTTGGCAACAAGGTCATGGTCATATCCCTAATTTCCTAGCACCTGCTTCCCCTGTGTGTGCATGAAACTACACTTCTTGACCTCTTTTGGCCCCTTTTTTTGGCTCTAGTGAGTTAATAGATCACACAAAGTGGGGTGGGGAGGGCAGGAGGGACTGCAGTGCTCACCTGCACGGCAGGCTGAACAGTGCTGGTTTACACAAGTCTGCTCCTCCTGCATCACACAGCTGAGGTGGCAGTAATTAAAAGCTGTGGGTTGATACTTTCTAAACCCTTCTAACAGAGAGCCAGAGCTCCTGTGCTCAAACCCTTCCACAGCAAATGAAATTATACCTTAACCCTCAAAAATAAACATCTATTTCTCCCCAATATCAAAAAAGTGTAGTGATTAACCAGAGCCTGAAGCTTACTCCAAGGAGATTTGCTAACTGCTATTTCGGACTATTGAAATGTAAATTAAAATCTCTTAGGGTTGCATTCTAGCAATTTAATTTTAGGCTGTGCAGAGCTGTGGAGGAATGCCAGGAAACAATCTCCCTGCCCTTGGAGAAAAGCCGAATTAAAATATGGAAGCTGGGTTTACAGTCTTTTGTGCCATCATTCACCCCCACACTACCTGTGTCTAACAAATGGCTGAGAATCGGGTGATCAATATGTCTCAGAAATGTCAATGAACTTTACATGCAGACTTGATACTTTGCACTGGGTATTAAAAACACTTTTCCACATGAATCCTCCAAGGTGGAGCTGAATAGAACAGGTGCTTTACACCTGTGAAGCACCAACCATCCCAGTATGCACACCGGTGCAAAATGGATGAAGCTTCCTGTAGAAAGACTATGTGCCTGGGAAGAAAATGTATTTCATCTACAGCTGCTGAAGTTGCCAGATCTGGGGTATGTGGATCTTGTGGTGGGAATTCAAGTGCTGAGGTAACTGTTCCTCTGCTAAATACTATGATACAAGAGAAATAACACTAAACTATAACCAAGTTATAGTTATATTTCATTGTAAATCAGAAAATAAAATTTTAAAATCGGTCCTTTCCCCTCATTACAACAGAATTGAAGCAAGAGAAAAAGCCTGGAGGGAGCAAACTCTCTTCAGAAGCCTTTAGAGTTAAATATAGAATAATTTCAAAGACCAAATATTCATCCCCTCTTCTGCGTAACCCACTCCTCCCAGCGTGCAGGATCATTTCTATGGAGTCAGAGTAAGCACGTGGGGCAAAAAATGTGATCTTGTCAGTCTATGGCTACCCTGCACATTCCCCTGTCCAGGCCTCTTTTCCCAAAAATGCTATGGAGCAAGTAGTCCCCAAACACAGCACTCTGATTGAGAAGCTGCTCCCAGTATGTCCAACTCCAGGATCTCACTAGCCTAGAAACACAGAAGACACCATCACTTGTTGTTAGCACAGTCTGCGGCAAAATTAACACCTAAGGCTACAAATTAGCCTACATGCTGGTCCACTCTAGAGAAAAACAAGGCAGTCAGAACCCAGTTTCTTACTCATTTTGGGGGTACTACCAACAACCAGTGTAACAGAGACACCAGAGCTATTTTATCACTCTCCATGTAAGTCAGATTTACCAGCCACAGCAAGACAACTGCCCTATGTGAAGGCCTTGTACAATGCTCCGTGTAAATTCCTTCCAAACCAGATTAGGGAATGTCATAAAAAGTCCATAGGCAAAGGGAGAAAGAAAACCCATGCACCCTGACTGCTATTAAAGTATGTCCAGCTTAAATTGGTAAAACTAGAAAAAGGTACCGTGTTACATACCAAAAGAAAAAACTGTGCACCAAAATGTTCATTTAACACTGCTGGCTGTAGCAGAGCAACAACCCTTCCTCAGAAATTAGGATCAGAGATACAGAATTGCTCACAGGCCTCAGTCTTGTCACTCCTAAAACCTTCTCTATCCCTTTGTCACCATGAACTTGCTCCGTTTCCCACCTCTCTCCATTACAAGTCTCTCCTCATTGTTTTTTTCAGTCCCAAAGGCCAGCACTTGGGGAGAAAGTCCCAACGTCAACAGTGCAATCTATGGATTTACATAGCACAAAGAACCTATCCACGTAAGGCAAAATTCATTCCCTACCTTTAACAATGATTTGACAGTCCTTCCACATGGGCAGGTACGTTTTAACCGAGGGCAGCAGGGCTGAGCCCTCGCCCTGCAGCATGCCAGCCAACTGTCTTCCCCTGGGACAGCTAGAAGAAATTTGAGGGAGGTTTGAAATCAAGAACATTAGAAGTGCATTTCAGCACTGCCACCTTCAACAGCAAAGATAAGCCTGTAATCACAATGCGTTTGTCTGATTGTGGGTGTAAATTAAATATGCTGGAAGTACAGGGAGCGACAAATACTCTGATTTATTATAACAGACACCAGTCCCCATTTATAAAAACTTGAATTTGTACTCTACAGTGGTTCAACAAAAAGCCTTGGTAAGTGATTCGCTATCCGATAGTTACATTGAGTTATCACATAAGCAGCCATTACTCAAGATGACAGTCTCAACACAACAAGCCCCTGTTGAGAGCACTGGAGATTATGTCAACATGAAACAGATGAACCTAATGGATATCCGTCTGGATGACTTCAGTGCTTGAGTGTAGCCACAAGCCTTACTGTACACAGCGGGACAAATCGGCCAAGCAGTGCATCTCTCCAACATTACTCTCTGCACAATAAGACTGACGTATTTTTGCTTTTCTGTAGATAAGCTGGGGGGGAGGGGGGATGATTTTTGTTTGTTTGGGGGGGTTGCTTGGTTGTTTGATTTTTTTTGGGGGGGGGTAGTAAAAACAACTCTTAATTAACAGCCACCAGTCCCATCTGGCAACGTTTAGAGTTGGGGAGGCAGTAATCTTTCAAAAGTGATGGGAGAAAGCATGGCTTTGATTTTCTCCATTAGACCTGATCTGCCTGGCACACTGGGGCACGAAGGTACCCAAAAGCCTGCCTGTGCAGCCCACTTTGGGGAAGAAAGGGGCTGCGCACAGTTCTGGCATAGGTTAGACCAAATCTTTGAGATTATTCTAACCCACATCGATAATCTTCTTTAGCTAGTTCCATGGATTTACCTATTTTATCAAACATCTTGAAAGGTAAGTTTTCTAAAGTTGCTAGCTGAGAAAGATCAGGATTTCCTCCATGGCTCCTTCTCTTGATTAGGAGATAGTTCCTTACTGGAAGCAGACATCACTGTTCCTGAGCTGAACTCAAATCTTGGTAAAACCTATAGCTGAGCCTCATGGTGCAAAGAGAAGATTCATGCCCTAGCCAAGCATAGTAGAGAACAAAATGCACACCAGTTATTTTTCTACTGCCAAAGTTACTTCATTGTCATTTTATAATACACAATTCTTTAAACTGCATACAGAAATTTCCTTCTTCTTCTAAAAATGTAATGAAAAGTCTAACTTTGAAAGCAGAATATTCATCTTCTGACTTTTTCTTTACTGCATTTTTAGGCTTTTATATCTTCACTGCATATTAGAAGGCGGGGAGGGGAGGGGGGGAAACCCAGTAAGTAGCTAGTGAGATTGATTTCTGAAGCTTTTATTTAATCTGTGGATTTTTCTCCACACTTAATACATCATAGCCGATTGGAAACAGTCACATTTTGTGTTCATTCACCTGAATAAGGCAAAAAAGTCACTTCCTAGTGCTATGAATTCAGCAAGGGATTAGCAAAATAACCACAGCCTGGGTCATCAGGCCCATAAGTGCCTTCCATCAGTCTTTGCAGAGCCCTTCAAGCAGGGAAATGTATGGCATGGCCCTGTGCTGCTGCACCCCCAGTCTCTGCAGTGTCACCACTGCTAGAGCAGGATCTGGCCAGGGCCAACCCCCTGAGCTGAGAAAGTCCCCCTCACCACCACGACCGAGGAAACATCACCACAGACAAGCCAGAGGAAAATTACATCTATGTGGAGTCATTTATTTGGAGCTTAGTTTAAAAGGAAAGCAAGGCAGATGGGGACAGAACAAATCCACGGCGAGAAGTGAAATGGGATAACAAATAAGAAGGCAATACTGAACTGTTCTTCAGGGAGCATGTTAATATTCTTATCTAACAATATGTCCCTCTAGTGATAATACACTGGAAACAATTCAAAATTATATTAATATAAATAAGGTGTAACTGTTACCAGAGCTCAGTTTAAATGACAAAGCTCTCTATAAATGCAAATTCGTTAGTATCCTCTTCCCTGGATGTCTATATCTAATTTGCAACTAAATTGTTTGGGGGGTTTATGTTATACATGACCTCAACCTCATGCTGCACTACTTTTACCCACAGAGAACCAGGGGTGGGAGGAGTAGGCAGGCTCTCTATCGAACCATTACTTAACACCATGGCAAAACAACTCTAGGACTTGATCAGGCAAAACTTCCTTTAAAAAGCAATAGTTATTCAAAGAGAGAGTAAAGACCAAGAGATCAGAGCTCCATTGTGTGGCACAGCCACAAGAAATTACACCATGTCTCTCTGTCCAAAGATGGAGCATGCCACTTACAGAAACCACAGCAAAATTGGTCAAGTCATCCTCCATCCATCACAGTGTCTGTAGCTTCCTTCTCAAGGCAGCCAAGATGATGATAAATACAGTGTGAGTGTATTAAAGTTTGTCTTTTTCCTGAGCTGCAAATAAAGCTGCCTGCAGGATCTGCCTCCCCAGGAGTAAATGCCAAGGAGAAATCTAGGGAAAACAAAGGGAGATGGTTAATTGAGTGATGCCCACATCACTCAACAGACGTGATTCTACAGAATGGAGCATGCAGTCCCAATCTGGCACTGTTTACAAACACAGAGCAACTGGCATCATTTCAATGTTGTCGTAACAGGTGAGCACACATAGAGCTTGGGGAGGAAATAACACTTTTATTGACTGACAGATTGCAGTACTACGTTACATTGAACATCCCATTAAAAATGGAGTCAGTCCTGCCTAAAATACAGCACTGTGCAAAAGCTAGAGGTACCGTGGTCAAGGTTAAGGCCACCCTGCAAAACTTGCTGGAACAGCTATGCAGGTTATGAATGTTAAATAAATAAATAAACACAAATTGTACATCAAAGCCAGCTTAGCTCTGCCAGGGGAACCCCTAGAGTAGGTACAGATAGGCTTTTATCAGCTGAGTTGAGCTGTTCGAGGAAATAGCATAACAAAAGCAGCATCTCTATCTGTATCTTTGCTGCAGGGCTCAGCAGACACCAATGCCCACACAGCTGCTGCAGCAGCACTGCTTCCATGATAAATCGCTCTCAATGCAAGCTGTATGTGTGTGTGTATGCGCGTATAGATAATGCATGCCTGTATGTACGCATCTCAACTCTCAAGTTCTGGCTCCAGCCATCACCACAGCTTTTGACTGCTTCTGGGACGCACAGAATTCCCACCAGCTCCTGACAGTAGTAATGGTCGCTTTGCTGCCACCTCCCTTCACTCTGCACTTCTGGCCTGTCCAAAGCCAGATTGGTAAAGTACAAAATGGATAAGAACTTATTATGCGTGTGTAAATTTGACACTTAAGCACTAAAGATTTTGCTGGGATCTGAATTACATCTCTGCTAATCACACATCTAGTTTTCCTCACTCTAACAACTTCATGACTGGCATTTGTTTACCTCTGAGTTCTGCACTGAGCTTCCATCTCTACAGCAACCAGTGCTTAAGTACTCATTGCATATCATTACTCATCAAACACCATAGAGACTAAGTATTCCATGTTTTCAAAAACAAGGGCTGAAGAAGGCCCCATGAAAGATTATATCACTTGAAGACCTTCAAGGGATGTTGTGGAATAGCCAAACAAGTCTGTACAGGATGATTTCTTTTCTTGCAAAAATTTTTTCAAAGGTTTTGGGGTTTTTTTCCTTGCATCCTGATGAAAAGGGATTTGGTGAAAACAAGAGACCATATATTTCTCACAGATGACTACTATACCAATCAGAACATGTATTCCAAACAAGAAAGATGGTCATTAAATCTCCCCTCCACCTCTCTCAGACCAGAAACTTCGCTTCAAAACCCATTCCCTCTGAGAAACAAGTTTCATAAGTAAGTCCAAAACCAAAAATGTGGCAGACTCTGTAACTTCACTCCAACAAAAAAAATCTGCTCTGGACTACCAGGCAAGGAGGAAAATGATAGTAAATCACATTTAAGTTGGAAATATGTATATTTAAAATAATCCTTCATTGAAAGCAGAGCCAGTCCTGAGTTCAGGCAGGATTAAGCTTTTTGTCACTTGCCTGTGCTCTTGCTGGAACAAAGCTCTTCCAAGCCTTGACCTACCCTTCTATGCCACTTGTGCTTTTTCTGGAGCCAGGATCTGGCCACTTCTCCCACGAACAATAATGCTCTGGTCAGCTTCTGGCGCTGAGCATCCCTGGGTCATCTCTGGGGTGACATTGGTTCAGTTGTCCTAATCAGCCAGGCAGAGCTTGAGTATCCCAGGGAGCTTTGGTGAAAAGGTAATTAAGGAGAAACTGGAGACATTTCGCCTACTTGTTATGTCAGCAGCTTGTACAGGGGCCCTGTGTGTGCTGAAGAGCAACAAGGAAACATCTGCAGAGTAGTCGCACATATGCCACTCCACATTTTTAGACACCACAAGCTACTGATGCTAGCAAAAGCTTTGCAATCTCCTCTGGGTTCATAAATCTGGGGTTCTACACAGCTCTCAATATCCCTTAAATTCTATCTTACATTTGGACAGACCCAGCACATTTCTTCCATTGACTACATGTAACACAGAACCATAAAACTCCTTGGATGGAGCACTGTTGGGAAAGTATTTTGGGAAAGCAGATATATTACCACTAATTATGACACTGCTAATGAATCACAGAATCACAGACTGTGAGGGATTGGAAGGGACCTCGAAAGATCATCTAATCCAATCCCCCCATCAGAGCAGGACCACCTAGACTAAGTTACACAGGAACTCGTCTAGGAGGGTTTGAAATGTCTCCAGAGAAGGAGACTCCACAAACCCCCTGGGCAGCCTGTTCCACTGCTCTGTCACCCTCCCTGTAAAGAAGTTCCTCCTAATATTCAAGTGAAACCTCCTGTGTCTAGTTTACACCCATTACACCTTGTCCTGTCGGTGGGTGTTATTAAGAAGAGTCTGACTCCATCCTC
>WEIS01100452.1:0-10657 GCA_013389965.1 Todus mexicanus
TTTAAAAGGAAAAAAAACCAAACTCATAGAGCAGTGTCTTGCTCAAAGATCATGAAAAGACATCTGCAAATGTTCCGTAGGCACAGTCATATAGAATATATATTAGCGTTTTTACAAATGGGGCAAAAGAGGGTGTCTGACTATAGCTGAATAAGAAAATGCCTGGGGCCAGGAGAGCAGGCATAGTGCTCAGAGTTGTATAACCGTGTATAATCCTTGCTAGGGTCTCTGAAATCCCAAATTAGCTGCCTTGCAATAAATAAGTTTACCTCAAGGTGCATAATTTTGTCCCAAATACTTTTCCATTCCTTTTCTTAATTTTACGTGGGACATGCCTTCTTATCTTTTTTTTATCTTCTAGTGAGTTTTTCGCAGCTTTGCAATATACAAACTTGCTTTGAATATGCTGATACTAGTCTGAAAATGCTGATTACTGAACATAAATCACTTGTGCTTAAGAAATTCACCCTCTGTAGTTCCTTTTGTGACTGCAGGACACAAGAGCAGTTCACAAGAGCTCTTTTTGAGTGGCTGGCAGTATAGCATAGTAGAAAAGCATTCAATTGCAGTATTTTATGTCATGTTATTTTATATCTAAATATATCTGCTCAGAGCAGCGAGTTGGGTGAGATGACTTTCCATGCTCTCTTTCAGACTATTATTGTATCTTGCTCTGATATAGAAATACCTTTCAGTCAGCATCCTACTTCAGACAGCTTTGTATAAACATCAACTTCTCTTTTGTATGTATTGCTTTGCATAGTACTTTCTATACACATCCAGTGGAGTTAATTGGCTGTAGAGCAGGGGGAAAAAGAGACCTCTCAGTGCAACCTAGGTTAAGTAGTGATCATTTTCAGTAGTGATTTCAAGGGTACTAGAACATTTTTCTTGAAAGCTGAAAGTTGGTCTATAGTAACTCAAGACTTCATACATTTTGTTAACGATCATTTAACTTATTTGCAACATTCATAGAACGCATAGGCCATTTGCCTTACACTTTGGCTTTGTGAAATGTGCAGAGCACTTAAGCGTTCCGCAAGGCTGAGTTCCCCAATGTCATTATGTCTACCATTATTTCCATCCTAGCTCCAGACATACCTGTTATTGACCAAGCTTATTCAAAACTCAGCAGCAGTATCACAGTGGAATGGAGAGCAGTACCTGGGGCTACTAGTTATCTGCTGACTGCACAAGAGGGAGATTCCTTCATTGAAACTGTAGTTACAAATTCTCCAGGCACAGTGACGGGACTGAAACCTGCCACCTTGTACAGAATCACTGTCAGATCTATAAATTCAGGAGGAAGAAGCCAGCCTTCACCTTTCAGAAAAGCAAAAACAGGTTAACTTTCAAATTCTTATTCTTATTTCAAATTCTGTAATGTTACTATAATATAAAGCATTCATGCAAGCATCCTTTTTTAATTATTATTTGAACAGAAAACAAACAGCATAGCCCAGGCATATACCAGTACTGAATTGTTATGATCTTGTATTTTAAATTGTGTTTATCACATTCTCCTTTCAGTTTTTGAGGACTAAAATTCAGCCATCTGACTTAATGACTGTGACATAAGCCTGAATTAATGATTTACTTTATGACAGTGCTGTAAGTTAAAGGTTTAATGGGAAGTTTTGCTAGAATTTGTACCAATATGCGTATTTTATTTTAAGAAAAAATAATTTCATTTTAACAAGAGACACAGCTTCAGGGAATGGAAGAAATGAAGAAACAACTAAAAGTATAAAATAATAAGACAATGTAAGACTTAGAGGACAGGAAATGCAGTATCTTTCTGATGATTTTCATTCTTCTACATGCTCAACCTTTCATACTTCGAGTATGAATTAAATTCATTTTACAAAACCTGTAGTATCATAATGGATGCACCAAATCACTTTCCATATTTATTCTGTCAGTCTTATTTTAATTTATTTAATTTATTTGTCTGGTTTTGTTGTCACTGAATTTGTCTCTCAAAGTTTGGTGATTTTTGTTTCTATGTATTCATTTCAAATTTGTCCCTTTCAAACAGTATTACTGAAAAAATCAGAAGCTTCATTGGTATTCTTTCTCAACAGTCCTGGCTGCTCCAGTTCTGTCCGTCAGTTCTCCGAGCTGTGACTCGATTGCAGTGAGCTGGAAAGCTGTGTATATGGCAGCTGGATACTCCGTGTCCCTCACGAGATCAGATGGTTTGGGCAGGATGCTGAAGGAGAACACCACCAATACCTCCTTGCTGTTTACAAATCTAGACCCAGGAGCTCTCTACACTATCAAGGCGTATGCCTGGAATGTCAATGACATACCTGGAGATGACTTCACATATAACCAAAGGACAAGTAAGAAATTTTGTTTTCCGAAACCAAGTAAGCATTCATATGTATATATATACACACCAGGAAGTATTTATATGCATGTGTCATTGTGTTACGTTTTTGAAGATCCATTTGATAAATTTTCAGATGACTTTTGTTTTTACTCCATCTCCAAGTTCATCAAAGCTCAAAGTGACATGGCTATATTTAATGAATCTTACTGAGGCAAAGATACCGTTAACTACCACTGAAGTTGTACGTAGTACAGGCCTGAGTAAGGATTACACAAGCTTAGACTGAGTTGAGGATTTTTCTAACTGTGAAAGGCAAATACTCAGGCGAGACAAAGAGTTTGAACAGAGCTTTGTGACAGTGTACAACTAGAACTTCCTTAAAAAATTGTCACTTTAATATGAATGAGAGTAAGGTCAAAAATTGTATTTCATTTGCAAGTTAAGAAAAAGATCATGTCTGTGGGCTGTATGCTAACCTGTATTTATGTCTTCCAAACTGATATACCGTAGGTCCTAGTGCACCAGCACATGTTCAAGTAGCTTTTAACAGTGGTGCTTTAAGAGCTGTTGTTTCTTGGATGCCAGCAGAAGGAGCTCTAACTTACAGTGTGACAGCCTCCAGTGCACTCTTGAGACTGAAGTGTAACACATCCTCTGCCTCCTGCGTGGTGCCATCACTCCAGTGCGGCTCTGAATATTATGTTTCTGTCACAGCGTACAACGATGCTGGATCCAGTAAACCTACTGAGGCAGTAAGCTTAAAAACTAGTATGTGTCATTGATCCTTATATAGCTTATGGCATTTTAACATACATTTCTTTAATTTAAAATGTAAATTAGTCCACTACAATTCATGAGTGGTTCTTAAATAGTTATTTCTGCTTCTGAACTTCATGCGTGAACTGTGCCATGTACCTTTCTATTTCTGAGACAATAGCTTAAACTTTCTTCATGTTTCTGCCAGAAAAACTTACAATGGTGTATATATTGTTGGCTGAACCAATAAGCTGGAGTTTTCCTCTTACCAGAAGTAGCAGTTATAAAGCCAGGGGTTTTGAGCATAAAATTAATGTAAGGAATAACAGATCTGTTGTACTGTGCAAGGTCTGTCATAAATAGGTTGGAAAAAATCCATGCGGAGATAGCATTAAGGATTGGCCCTAGTCTGAGAACTGTTCTAGACTAAATCTAGTTGTTAGTTAGAAAGAAGGTCAACTAAACCACATTCAGCTGAAGTAGCACCACTGGACTAAATTAAGATACAGCCTCAGGCCATTCTCAAGTAGCAGCTTTGTCAGGACACAAGGTTGCTCAGCACCACTGCTGTGTCAGAAGTTACTGCCTCCTGACTGTTAGATGACCTGCCCATGTAAGCAAACCTAAACCATATTTCCTATTATATGCTACCTTGAAGACACAACATTATTTACTTATTTGATGTAACCTGCCTCATTCTGACTTCTCATTGATATGAGTTAGAGATCATCCATGTGAGCAACTCAAAGGTGGATCTAACAGGATGAGAGAGCCTTAAGCAAAAGACATCTCTTGAGCTGTGGGCTGTAATCTTCTCAGCCAACTTTGCTTCAGCTGGATCATGTATATTCATTGGAACAGCAGCAAGCTAAACTTTTTGAACTAGAAAGAAAATAAGTATAATTTAAGCAACAGTCGTGGAGATAACAGTTTAATGTGACATTTTGTCATGCCACCAGAAAGGAAACCTGAGCAAAGCACATCTATTCAGACACAGCCAGTGAGTTTCATACCAATATATAAAAGGTTTTCACATAAAGGCTTTTGATGCCTCCTGCAGTTCAAGCTCATATTCCAGTTGTCAGCCAAAACTACTATTTGTGAGCACAGACTATGCCAGTTCCTTTTGAAACACTGCCTGGTGCCACTGGTTTTGTTCACAGAGGCTCTTTAAGCAAATCTCTTTTCTATAAAACATGAAGGTAACATCTATTCTGTGAAAATCTTACTCTTTATCTAAGTAACATCCTCTGTAAAGCCAGATAAGTTCCTCTTTTCTTGAACAAGACAGGGCAACTGTTCAAGCTGAGTAGAATAATTCTATATATTCTGGATTTTCCTTTATTCTCCAGAAGTATACCTCTCACAAAAACATGCTGATTACAATTCTTCTTTTCTTTAAAATGTATTTTTCAGTTCCTTGTGCACCGGTAAATATATCAATTGAAGAGGATGAACCTGGCAGCTTGTTGGTATCATGGTCTAGTGTCAATTTTGGTCATTATTACGTGGTTTTCGTGAAGAGTGATGATGGCTTGGAAGTACACTGCAACACATCACATACTCAATGCCATTTCCAGTCAGACTGTGGCTTCACTTACTTCATTAGTGTCTTTGCCTACAACAAGGCAGGGCAGAGTCCTTTAGGGGATGTATTCAATTACACTACTGGTAAGTAGCAATGTATTCTTGCAAATTCATTTTGAATCCTTTAACTCTGTCTGTGGTAAAAATGATTGGACATTTTTATTGGAAGATAATGGCTTCTACTTGTATTCAATTTGGGGGCAAAACACACAAAGGTTGGCAGAGAAAAAGAACTTCTTTATATTGCAGTTGAATTTGATTCGCATACTCAAGTAAAATAATGTACTTGCAAACTCAAAAACAGTTTAATGATTCACAATCATCACGCAAGGATATATGAATAACACACAGTTCTTGTATAACATTTGAGTTCTAGGTGTGCTGTTTTTTTCCATTGCCTTAGGAAGGGTGTACCAATGTCTTAATTAAACCTCCTCATACAGAGTGTTTGTATTTTGAAAATGAAAAAAATTAAAAGTTCAATGGAATTTGTGAAGAACATTGCTAGAGCTGTTTAACCTCTAGATGCTTTGAGATTTTAAATTAAGGATGTACATAATTTCTATGTCTTACTTATACATTAAATGCCCTCTATTGATTTGGAAGGAGGAGTGCTGAATTGGTTCAGGAAGTAAGCCTGGGATAAGTGATGACCATTTGCACAGTATCAGTCACCTGTGGAGATTTGAGGCATGGTGCACATGTAAATGAAAAAACACTCTTGATTTTTATGTCTGTTTTCACCTGACACTCGGGTTTCTCTCTCTGCCTTCTCTGTTCCCAGCTCCTTGCTGCCCCAGCAACTTGAGGGCCATGGTTGTGTCAAGTGACACGGTGCAGGTCACCTGGGCTCCCGTTCGCGGTGCTGAGCTGTACGAAACAAGAGCTGCAGGCTGGAGCGGCACTGTGCTCTGTAACGGCACCGCTACAGTCTGCACCTTGTCAGCTCTGCAGTGCAACACCCACTACAACATCACCGTGTATTCCTTCAGCGAGGCCAGGGGCAGCAACACTGCGTGCGCAGCTCAGGACGTAGCAACAGGTATCACGATCATTCTTACTCTCCTTCAGCAGAAGCAATAATTAGTTAGACACTGCAGTGATTCATGAATGAAACACATTGCTGGAGTGCTAAGTTACTGTAACGGATGAAAAATTAAAAAGATAATTTACTGGAAATCTTAAAAACTATGCTGTAAGCAGGGACATAAAAACACATTTAGACTGAAAGCTTCTGATAGCTCCAAGCTTTTGACAATCAGATTTACAATTCATCTCTGGTTTTGTATGCAAAATGCCTGCGTTGCCAGTTCTGTTACAAGTTCTAAATTCACAACAGAAGTAAACATTTCAGAATTGTCTACTTTTCCAAAGTAGTTTGTCAGTTCTAACTGGAATTTAATTGTCATGTGTAACTTACATAGTATGCATAAACAATCTGTTCAAATACTGTCAATATGAAATGTTTCAGCTCCCTGCAGCCCTGAAATTAAAAACATCTCAAAGGAGGCTCTTTCTGTAATCAATGTGCACTGGCAATCTAAGAATGAAGAAGCTACATACATTGTCACTGCCAGAGGAGAGGCTGGACTTTGGCATTGCACAAGCTCTGGAAATTCCTGTTCGCTCATGAATCTTCCTTGCGGATCTGCTTTCTCTGTTAGTGCTGTAGCAAGATCACCAGCAGGACAGAGCTTGCCAAGCTACAGTGTCCCTTTAGAGACAGGTAGGTAGGAATTGCATACAGTGGAAGATACTTAGCAGCATAATATTAAAATAGTTTTATGTCTTTTTATATGTTTTGGGCTTTTTTTTTAAATTACAATGTGTGTATATTCAGCTCTCTATTGCTGGGTGTTGGATGTCCCCTGCTTAACCGTGTATGTATCTTTGTGTGTGTGAGAAGGAAGGATCACTTGGCACTTGCCTCATACTGAGAAGTCTTAATGCAACCAATTATCATCTGGCACAGCTAACTAAAATATAATAATATAATCCATTAAAGTAATGCATAACTTCCTTGCCAACATTTTGACTTTTAATATTACCAGAAGAGGCAATGAGGTGATGTCCGTGTCAACAAATAAACAGTGTGGAGAACAAATTAAAGCAGATCCTACCCACCATTCCTGCTCTTAATTTGCTGGCAGAGTTTTGTCCAGTAGCACTTACCCAGGCAATCCGCAAGCACAGTTCAGAGATCAGAGGGTCTATTTTTAACAGGCAGTTTGGCTGCCATCATTTTCCATTACAGAGGAAGAGACTTAAGACAGGGACAAAGCTGAACTGAGCTCTATGAGCTATATGACCTAAGAGGTAGAGATAGACCTTGCGTAATTAAACTACAGATCTAGCCTGATAATTCTGATGACAAATTTTAGCAATTTTTAGTGTCTTGTGAACAATCATCTTATGATAATTCCACGGTTGCAACGCACTGGTAGTGAGAAACTGATCTTATATTGACATTCTGTTTATTATAAGCTTGTCAGAATAGTCATGGTTTTCAGCATGCTGATGTTTGCCTGAAAAATAGGCGTGTCGTGTTGATCATGTACTAGTCTATTTGCAACCCCCCAAATACCTTCCATTTTCCAAGTACGAAACAGAATTGACATCTGTATTTTTTCGTTCTTTTTAAGCTCCTTGTTGCCCTAATGACCTGATACTAACTCAAGTGACACAGTCTGTAACAAATATCAGCTGGTCTGTTGGGATGGGTGCACGGACATATGTAACAACACTGGATTCTCCAAAAGGACAGGCAAAGTGTCACACCCTTCAAAACTACTGTCTCCTGGGATGCATCACGTGCGGCACCAACTACACAGTATCTCTGAAAGCAATCAGTGAAACGGGTTTGACATCCACCTGCACATATCAAGGATATTCTTCCAGTATGTAAATTGTAAATGCAATTGGGAAGAAAAAGTGCCAACATAGATCTTAATTTGTATAGTGTTCCTCTCATACCAATAGTGAAGCTGAAATTCAATACATAGTTAATACGCTTGCCGTTTGCTCTTTTAAATAAATGCCCTTTGGATTATTTTTACATATCATTTAAACCCTGTTCTTACAACAACCATCAGGTGGCCATATAATCAAGTTTTGATAACACTGCTCCAGAACCAATTTTTTAATTTAAATTCTGCTATAGCATAATTACATTTTAGAGAGCACAAAAGGGTTCTGGGCACTGTAGGCTGGCTCTGGTGCCTCCATAGTCATAGGGAGTGACAATATTCCAACCTGTAACACAAAGCCTGAATTCTAGCTCCATAGTATGAGTCAGAACATTTCCTTCCTTAGTTCAGTTCAAGAATTATTATGGCTTTCTGTGAAATAATTTCTCATTGAAATGCTGGTACCTAGCGTGTTAGTAATCATATTGTCTCATTTTAAATGCACTCTAGGAATTTAGAATTTATTGTGGGTTCACAAAATTTGCTTGTGAATGTTTCTTACTTTCTTAGGTGCTTGCTGCCCTTCTGGGGTGAAGCTGTATAGACTTGGCAATAATGGCATCAGGGTCTACTGGCGAGCTTCTGATGAAACAATAAACTACAATACTAATTTACATGGATCAAAAGGCAATTTCACCTGTACCCCCAGCTCAGGTCTAAGTCACTGCGATATCACTGAGATACCTTGTGGAGATGTCTACACAGTGGTAGTATCTCCAGTTACTGATAAGGGGCCGAAGCTTAAATTCTGTCCTAAGAAAATATATTCAGGTAAATCTTAAATTTTTTTGAATGATGTATTATTGTCCATGTGGGCTAGATGGTTAAAGTGTAATCCAAAATCATACGAGTAAAAGTGGCATGGAATAGAACCTTTCTATTCCAGTGTTGACTCCAGAGTAAACTATGGCTGCGATCTTGCAGTGTCTGTGACATGAACTCCACAGGAGCATGCGGGGACTGGGCATGCTCACCTACACAGGCGCCTCTTAACAGGATCGCCCATAGCCTGGTGAATGCAGAGAAGTTAATTGTCAGGTGGGAGCTTAGTCGTGGTTAGAATACAAAAATAAATGAGGATTCTTTCTTCTTTTGTTTTCTTATTTGTTTTATATAATTACTGGGTTTGAATAGGGAAACAATTCAAGAACTTCTATGAACCACTCCTAAGCACGTTTTTTAAGGAAAACATGTTTAAAGGGGTAGAAATTCCTTTCCCAGAGCGTAAATTGAATCCATTATAAAATTCCTGCTATCTGATGGGTTTGCACAGTTGTGTAGCATGGACTACACGCTAGAGACTACTGTTTTCTGGCTCACAACCTGACACCTAACATTTATACAACTGTTTCATGTCATTTCAGTGACCTGTTCTGGAAGCTCCGTTGGAATGGGTAAGAGCACACAGTACATTCATTCCCAATCTGTGATGTTTATAAAACATGTTAGCATCATGTAACTTCAAATAAGATGCAAAATATATGTATATTTGATAGTCAAGGCTTGTGTTAGTGTTACGCAGGTTTGTCTCACCCCTACCCCCCTATCATGCAATATATAATTAAAGAAAAAAAAATCTTACCTATATTGTGGCCTGTATAGCATCATGCATTCTACATTGTTACATTTACTATTTATCTCATGGCACATAATAGAAGGTGGGCTTATCTTTTATAGCCTGACCACATCCCATTACAAATTAAACTCGGTCGCACTTCTGATTTCTATTTTCAAAAAAGTAAAAACCAGAAGTTGCTTACCTCAACCTATTCTATCTTATTTCTTCCGGGGATTCAACAGGATAGCTTTGTGCTTTATTTAGCTATATAAACTGCGAGAAACAACACTAAGAGCAGCCACTGAAACAAGCATTTATCAAGACAGTTGCTTTTTCATAATTGAAATTGTCTTAATTTCTGAATTTGGTTACAGTGATTTATAGAGGAAAGAGCAATGCAGAACAGCATCTCTAGATGAAAATTCTGCTTCAGATAAGGAGGTAAGTTCTAATTCAATATTAGGATATATTAATTAAACTTTTCCTGCTGCTTAACTCTTTGGGCTTAGAGGCATAAGCTTCAGCAGTCCTGTATATCCTAAATATAACTGGTTTGTTAAAATCCATCGTACTTACCTCAGAAACCTCATGCTGTCTGCTCCTACTATCAATACTGATTTGTCCTCTCCCCCATTTACAGTAAAACATTCTTTCACTTGATAAAGCCTTTTCTAATACTATCTTCTAGTTCCCCAGAAAAGGCCTTAACATCCAAACAGATCAAGATACTCTTTACCACTCATTTTACTTTCTCTCTTTGCTAGCTAAAATTTCTCATTCTCTACCAAAAGTATGGACATTCTGGACTCTTTACTGTCTTTGTCTCAAAAGGATGGCAGGAAGTCACTGCTGACTTTTTTCCTCCCAAGGTAGATCATCTCTTTGCTGCTGTTCTCCTACAGCTACCCTGGATGTTAAGGTGGTTGCTCACAGCATTCTCCCTAACTGCTCATCTCAGTCTTTCTTTCCCTGAAGCTGATGAGATGACGTGTGCTTAACTGCAGCAGTCACAGCTGCTTGAGGACAAGGAGGAGGGTAGCTGAACAGCTAGCCCTGTCCGAGATCCAATCCAGGACATCAAATCTGAGCCCCAGCTGATGAGATAATTTTTAAAATGCAGATGAGCACAGATAGAGACCTCTGTAATACCTAACTGCAATTCTCCCTGTAAAGCAATCAGATTTTAAAGCTCTTCCAAGACAGTTACTAATCATTAGGTGTGTTCTAGACTTAACGTATCAAAGTAGTTAAGGCTGAAATTGAAAGGGTGAAATTTAGTTTTGAGGGGTGGCTCATGAGGGTAAACAATGCCCTCTTCACATCAACTGCCTTTGTTTTGCTTTGTGGCTAATGAAGAACTAGCAGTTATTACTAAAATTTTCATCTCCCATTTTTCAGAAAAGGCAGAACCTTTTCTCATACTCCACAGTGGTCACTTTCTCAGTCAACACAGAA
>WEIS01100468.1:0-20866 GCA_013389965.1 Todus mexicanus
CCTGGCTGGGTGGGGCAGGTGGGAAAGGATGATCTCATGATGCCTTCCCACTGCCTGGCACCTCAGAAGCATTTGTGGTTCTGCCCTCCTGCATCAGACAAGGTCTGTCAGATGTTATAAACTTCACATTTTTTTTCTAGATCTGATTACTTCAGACTTTCTACATATGGGGTGAGTTGTCCTGCTCTTTAAGTCTCAGCAGGGCCTTGTCTCAGCTTTGGATGGGAGTGCAGTAAATTATCAACCTGTCAGCCTCCAATAATATTAGAAGAACTGGTACAGTGATCCACTAATAAATAATTAAAGGAAGGCAATAGGATTAGTGTTGCATAACCTAGATTTATGAAAGATATGGCACTCTCATTTTAAAAGCAATATTAAATTACTTTGAGAAGTTTGGTTGATAATCACGATGTAATTACAGCAATACGCTTAGACTTTTGTAAGGAAGCTTGCTTAATCTTAGCTTGTGCTCTGACTGAGATAAAAACTAAGACAAAATTGACACTGGATCTTTGTCTTTTATTCAGGAGACGTCCAGAAGAAAACAAACGTTATTCACAATGTTGGGGAATAGGTAAAAATACTGGCAGAAGCAAATAATGTATATTTCAGTTTAGTAAAATACAATATAGTATATCTAGGAACAAAGAAATGCAGGTTACATTTGCCTAATACAGTGTTCAGTCTTGCAGAGCAGTAATTCTGGAAGAAATTAGGGCTCGCTGATAGATAATCAGTTGTAAAGAAATTGCAATATGATGTTGGGACCTTCAGAGTCAATGCTGTTCTTGAATGTAGCCCTCAGCTTGTTGTTGAGCAGGAGCTCAGTAAGATTTGTTGCCTTCTTATTTGGCGTGGATGCAGCTGGAATATGGTGTCCAGTTCTGGACTTCACACTCCAAAAGGGACAAAAAAAAAAATATCAGACAAAGTTCATACTGTCTGAAGCCCTGAAGAACCTCTTACAGGAGACACAAGGTCTACTTATCCTCCCTAAATGATCTGTAAGAACCTGTCAAAAGGTTTTGATGTTACAGATAAAGATATAACAGCCTTCTGCATTTAGAGTTCATAGGTAAGTTTAAGCAAGAAATACGATATAATTATTTTCTCTAATGAGGGTGATGATTGTCATAGGATCATCATTCCTCGAGAAGTTTTCAGTCCATGTTTCTCTGAAGGAGGATATTCTCACATTCAACTGTAGTTACTGGAACTGAATCAAGGACTAGTTGGGGGGAATTAGGTAAGGACTCAGGCAAACTATCTCAGTTGTTCTTCTTGGTCTGATGGTTAGAGGTAATCACACAGCTCAGTCCTATGTAAATCTGAAAATCAAGGTACCTTTTCATGTCTTGCTGTACAATGTCCAACACCTTAGCAAAGACCAGGGAAGAACAAAATTTGTGCTAGTGACTGCAGAGCAGGCAATATGCTCCTTCTTCCCTTTGGGGAGATCCGGTGCTTATGGTACCTGCTGTTTCCAAGCTGTTGGCTCTGCAGCTCTCAGTATGTAATTGAGCAGCAGAAAAGACTTTTACGGCAGATTTAAGACATATTAGATGTAAACTATAGAATCCTATTCCTTATTTACCTTTGCAAACACTTTTCTAGTCTCCAAACCTATGTAGTGGAATGAATCATGACTGGTAAGTTCGCATGAAGCCACCTGTATGAATACCCATCTCACTGCACCGTGAAGCTGTGATGAAGATATGTCTGGAATCTGCACTCCTCCTCCAGGGCCTTAAGCTGCCATGAGGAGCATCTCCACTCACTTGGGGGCAACTCTGCTAACTGTGATTCTCTGATGGAAAACTAGACAGGAGACCAGATCTAGCAGCAGTGAGAATGCCTGGGGCTAGCCAACAAATCTGGCTATGTGTGCTAAGCTCATTGCTCCAGCACATCGCACCAGCTTTCAGTGCAGTCCCCATTGCCAGTAGTCAATGAACCCCCACACATTTGCTTCATCCTTTGTCAGCGTGGGTTATATCATGCTCTCCATTTGATTTTATTAAGAGAGAATGGATGTGAAGCTCTAATTTTCGAAGCCTATGATGGATTAGGAGTGGCTTTAAGGCAAAGCTTTGTGATAGTCACTTGCTTCAGTCTTGGGTTGCCAAACCACCGGCAGTATCTGTTGGTACTTGCAGCCTTATAGGTAACAGTTCACCTGGTAGGCTATAAACAAACATTTCTCAAGAAGACAGTGTGCGGCTCTGCACAGCACACACAGTCTGGCTGCATTACTGTGTCCTTTTCATGAGTCCCTCAAAACTACAGTAGCACTGGAATTTAAAATAAAGCTGTGATTGTATGTGTGTATACATAGACAGATACCCATATGCGTATAAGGAGAGCTGTATATATAGAATACAAATATTACAGACTACACACAACATACATAACATGTAAATAATGTAATTATGAAGCAATACAGTGTATTTATATCAGCATATATATTCACACAGGTAGATATGTATGTGTGTCTGTATGAAGAAGAGAGAAATTCTGTGAGTACGAGTGTACAACTGCCGCATCTGTGCCTATCAGTTTTTCTTAGCACCTTCAGCCTGGTACGAATCCAGAACTGATAAAGCGCGCTCAGCTGATAGCTCAGGCATGGAAGCTTCTCATTCTGCCTAGTTCAAGGCTGTCAGCTGCTTTATCCTGTGTTTTTCACTCTGTGCAATTTAGCCTGGATGGACCCATTTCTGGCGTGATAAGATACTGAAGTGGGCTGAGACTAAAAACTAACCTCAGGGCTAGATTTACACAAGCAAACTAGATACAGGAGCTTTCTCCTCTGCAAGGACTGTCTGTGCAAGCACTTCAAAACCATTTGTTCCTTTCAATTATTCTTTGAGAAGACTACGGCTTTTAAGAATTTTTAGAATGAGGAGTAAAAACTAGAAATCCGTCACTCTCTGTGGCTGTGTTTAACAAAATTCTTTGTTTTGACTGGGAATGCTAATTTAAAAGCAAGCAGCCAAGAGTGCAAGGCATTTCTGATTATTCTGTGCTATCACAGGCAAGGAGCTTCAGGAATGAGAACAACAGACCAGATGTCATCACTGTTACTTGAAACTCTCCTTTCAAAGGTCATAGATGTTAGGAGTCTGAATTGCTGAGTAATGCTAGCTGCTTCCACAGGCTTCTTACTTCTTTATTCTTTCATTAGGACTGCATATTCAAACGTGGCAGTATCTCCTTTCCCAGCTCAGACCATTTAATCTTTGTAAATATATGTGTTCATCCCATTTCTGGTTTTGGATTTCATCACCACTTTTAGTAAGGTGTAAAAGTTATTGTTGCAGTGCAATCCTATGAAATCCCAGAGTTATTCCTCTGAGACTTTTTAACCTCTGTCTGAGAAAATAAGAAAAAAGAAAAAAAAAGAAAAAAAAAAGAAAAAAAAAAGAAAAAAAGCAGCTATTAGATGTGAAGTGCTTCAGTAGCATAGCTTGGTTTACTGACTATATGATAGCAATAAAGTTGGCAAAGCTTTACTTGACAGGCTTAAAAATCTTTATTGTCTCATTCTCCACATTGCAGTAAACATCAGATCCCACCTTAAACGCAGAGTTAAAAAGCAAGTCTTTGGGGGACATCTGATGCTTTATTTTGTATCTTACACCACACTACAAATTATGTCTTCAAATCTCTTCTTGACTTGTATAAACAAGGAAAAACAAGGTATACACAGTTGCCAATGTAAAAAAGGCACACCTGAGATGATTTTGTAAGAGATCCTTGATTGGTTTTAAGAGACTCAAGATATTTTGAACAGTCTCTTACTGTGTAAGGATGAACGCTGCAAGCACTGAAAAGCGTCTTCTCTGCAAGACCTGTGCCTGCTGAGTAGGTGCACCCGCTAGAGCTGTCCTTTTGTCAGGCAGGCATAAGGGATGTAGAGATATTTTTAGTCTTTGTACATATATATTTTTCTCTTTTAATCCATGAAGGACAGCATTTTGCGACAAGGACTACGTCATACAATGAGTCACGAGAATTGCCTGTAGGACAGTTTATTGTTTCCAGCTAGCACATAGCTTGCTATAAGTGCAGACATGCTTTGCTTCCCATCAGTTCTCAGTGGCTCAGCCCTTGGCTCATAGTGAACTCTCTCCCCCTTGGTATTTCAGCAGAAATGGTCCTCAGACACACTTTGTCCCACTGTCATTTCACATGAGAGTCTTTAGTCCTTGTGTTGGGGATTCAGCCTTCCTGTTGAAGATTTTGCCAAAGTGAAATTTCTGTGTTATTCTGCTTATCCTACGTCTACCCCAGCTCAGGGCAGGACTCACCCCACAACTACAACACATGTTCAGCATGAGTCTCTCTGCTTAGCACCTCCCAAGATGCATACCAGTTTTTCTTGTTTGTACTTTGGTGCTGTCCTCAAGTCCTTCTCCCCAAACCAGCTCAGGCTCTGGAGAAGGAGCACGTCACACACAAAGCTGTCCCATCGCCCTACCCTCTGCAGCCAGCTTGGTGTTCGACTGCCAGTGCACACAAGGGTCAGAGGAGGGATTCACACAATGTCCCAATGTCCAATAACTGGCTCAAGCAGGGCAATTGTCCCTCCACCCATGGTACTTCTACAACTGTTGTCCTCATTCCCTCCAGTCCCTGTCTCCTCCAGCCAACAGGCATTTTCACTCAGCCTATCAAATCTCTCCAGTGGATGCTAAATCCCCTCTTTTGTGGTTTCTCTATTTCTCAGATTACGTTATTGTGTGTGGAAAATAATCTTATACACATCCGCTTCTACCATCCCCAGTTAGATTTCTTTCTGTTTGCTCCTTTTGGTGGCCAAGGCTTATTAGCTCCCTCTCCTCTTCTTGCACCTGTCTGCAAAAGTACTTCATCTGATTTAAGCCATTCTTGAAGGTACTGATTTTGTGTGCAAAGAAGATGCCAAGAGAGACTTCAGCACAGCTTATGTCAGAATGTGATTTGAATAATGACTGCCTTTTCTTGGCACCAGGTGATGCTTCATGAGACTGAGCTTTCAAATGCAGAACTTGGAAGGATGAAATATAGCACTAACCTTTAAGGCTTCTCCAGAAACTCAGAACATGGCACTGATCAAATGTCAAGAGCAGTGCTCTCAGACACTTTATCTGGACTACATGAATCGAAAACCCAAGCACTTTTCTACTTATATTAATTGATGATGTATCACTGAATTTAATCATTACGTAATGATTATTACTTAAGCATTATTCTCCCAATTCTCCATACACATACTTTAAGGTGTTATCATCTTAAAATGAATGACATTTATTTGAAAATATGTTAAGGGATATGTGCATGTCTGTACTCTATGGCTTTGGATTCAGCCATTTGAGTGTGCGTAAACAGAAACATGGAAAAGCTTGATTTAAAAATACTTTGAAACGTTTCTGTTCTGAGAACCTCTGAATCACTCGAAGCCATCAAAGGGATCAGGAGCCACATTCAGGACCTGCTTCAAGAATCCCTCAAGATCAGGGTCAAAAGCCAGAAATCCTTTGGCACAGAGCTATACTGAGCTTGGTAAGGTCAGGGAAGAGATTGTATGACACGCTGCTTCTCTGTGAAAAACAAACTTGATGATCAGAAGGTGTCTGTGTTCCAGAGTGTTTGTATCAAGCATGAGCACATAATCAGATTATCAGTCCTTGTATGGTCCTGAACTATCAGATCATGTGTGTATATGCTAATCTTAAGCCTGGGCAATTCTTTTGGTTTTGAGGGGCTACTTAGGTGCATGAAGTTAAACAAACATGGATTGTAGTCTTCACAGGAGTTTTGCAAGGACTTCGTTCCAAAACTAAGTTAATGTGAGTGGGTCCTTGAGCCCTCATTGAAATTGGATCTTCAATTGCTTTCACATGTTCAGACTTTTGTTGCGTGACTTCTATTACTGCAGTAGATAAGAGCACTGTCCACATCAGTAAAGTCAGGGACAGGTTTCACCTGGGAAAGTGGTAGCAATTGAAAAGTGTAGTTACCTCAATAACACCATCTTCAAATCAACATGATGAAGGGAATGAAACATTTTCTAAAATGATTCACTGTTGAATTTCTAGGATATTCGCAGAACTGTGTTTTGATCAACTGCTGGATACAATGGTCAACCCAGACTGCTGGGTAGCACGCTGCTGTAATTCCCACCCTCCCAATTCAGTTTCTTTCTTCGACTTGGACGCTTATAGGTTCATTACATCCAACAACTCAAACTACAATTAGCACTGACTGCACCCTTTCTGGGTGTAGCACTGAGGCTCTTGGTGATCTCCTTAGGATGAAAAGGATGGTAAGGATTTGTCAGAAGTGAGATGGGTTTATGCTAATCATAGAAGATTTCCCAAGCAAGCTTACAAAATACCTGAATTTCAGTGCATGTGCTTCACAGACATCTTTTTAGTCCTTTAAAGGTCATTAGTTCAGTATCAACCATGGGGTGGTAAACAACTTGTATCAAGGAACTGACAGTAAAACTGCTACAGCACAGCTTTGAAGGAAGGCATCCAGCTCTGAGGTCAACAGAGGAACGGTAATTTGAAAAAAGTTCACTACTACATTGTCTTGAACAGAAATTCAAGTATTCAGCCTTTAACAATACAAAATCCTCTCATATTGGCTGCTTCTCCCAAGAGTGCAGAGACAGCAAAAGTAAAGAGCCGTATTACACAGAAGAAACACAACAGGCAACAGCGTGGGTGTGCACATCTGTGTGTCAATGCATTGCATATATAGCAAATGTATATAATGCATATGTAAATATAACAGATTTGGAAACACTGGAATGCAGCAAGCGTTCTAGTAGAGCCTCACCACATGCCATTCACGCACGTGCTAAGCTTTAGGTACACACCTGGATTGTTTACCCAATCGATGTTGCAATAAATTGCCCAGATTGTTTGCTCAGCTCTACAGACTAGGATTGCAATACTGCTCTACTCCTTTAGAGTAAGAGATGCTTATGACTCTGCAGTTTTTGAAGCAGAATTGGAATTGACAGTAGTAAAAAGTGGTGCTCCTAAAATATTCATGTAAACATTTTACTTAAAACATTTGGAGGCCGGTCAGGTTTCTAAAAATAAATGTCAAACAAACCCCTGTGAAAGAAACTAGTGTGGATTTCTCTTGTCCTTTATGACTGTGGTGTTTTCCCCTTTCTAACTGCAGGGAAGAAAATACTAGGAAATATTTCTAAACGCCAAATTTAAACTTCTCCTGTAGCCCCCAGGATTCTGGTTCCACGTGGATGAGTCGATCTGATCATAGCGTGTTGTTCGAAAATCGATTCTTGAGATTCATCTTGAATAGTTATGGCTGCTTCTGTTTTACATTCCTTAAATTCTGCTCTGAACGCAACATGAACATTTTCAAATGGATTTTACAATAGATTTGGGTAAAGGTTTCTCCAATCTCACCTTTCTCTTTGCTGTGTAAATAAGGCATATTTTTTGTGGTGGTTCAGCTGATTTGTCACAATGAGCCTGCGACATGTAAACTGTAATAGCCAACATTTAATTTCCTGGTGAAAACATTTCTCATGAAAAACTGGCAATGCTTTGGCAGATTTTTGGGATCAGGATTGAGCAGGATGAAAGTGAACAGAATGTATAAAGGAAGAATTTTTAATTATTTTTTTTTTTTAGTAGTACCACCACTAAGTATGTGCATCCCGTTTCACTTAATCATGTTCTTGTCCTCCACTGGGCTTTCTCTCTGTCAGATTATGGAGATCCAAAATGTATCTGGTGGTCTGCCATGACTGTACAGGATACCCATGACCCCAGCTGTCTCAGACCAGATGTT
This sequence comes from Todus mexicanus, assembly GCA_013389965.1. Classification (NCBI taxonomy): domain Eukaryota; kingdom Metazoa; phylum Chordata; class Aves; order Coraciiformes; family Todidae; genus Todus; species Todus mexicanus. The sequence continues at coordinate 7,822 of WEIS01100468.1, forward strand.
AATGAAACATTCTGCTCTACAGAACACATATCAACATGTATTTATTTGCTTTGTTTTTACCTCTCTTACATGCAGATGTTGAATGAAGACCCTGAATTACCAAACACTAGTGGTTGTATTCAGCTGCTGCAAAAGCAGCTTTGTGTCGTCTCACAGCAGAAGTGCTGATAACATGAAGTAAGCACAGCCAGCATCATTGAGCTGATGGACAGGAGAAGATTTGAAAGGTTTGTTAAGGCACAGAAACCATATGATACAAAGATGATTTTCCAAGTATAGCTAGCAAAATAGCTCAGAAGAGGTCAGGAATGAACCTCACTGGTTACTTTTCACCTGCCAGGAATATTGCTGACAATGCCTTAATGCTTCACCTTCCAAAGGACACCAGGTCTGAAGGTTCCCCAAATTTATTGTTTTACTGTTGAGTATGGGCATAAGCAGCAACTCAAAAGCAGCTGACACACTGTAAAGTCACATTTTGTTTATGTGGCAATAATGTATCCTGTGCTGTATTCAAGACATTCCCATATAGTATACTATATAGTATACTCAGCCATCCATGATACCTCCATCAGCAAATCCCTGGAAGTGACCCACTGACTTGGGAAGCCACAGGAGGAGAAAATTAACAGAAACATCCATTTTTCTATAGATGGAAATCAGGAGAAAGCCATTAAGGAAGTGGCAGTGTGTGGAGCCCACTGTTGTGCTCCTATGTGTCTGTTGAGTTACCTTGTCTGCAACGAGCTCTGGATACAGCCCTCAAAGTGGCCCTCAAAATAGGAAAATAAATCCAGAGAATAAGGAGTTCTCCTGAAGGAAGAGTTATCCCTTACGCAAACTCTCAAATTTCTGCTCCCTGTCTTATCAGCTGTAAAGCTATTCTAAACCACATTTCAACAATTAATTTACAACAGAAACAACACAGCTCATTTTTCGTCCTTCTTCACATCTTGCTAGGAAACACTGGTGGGTTTTTGTTGTTGTTGGTTGGTTGGTTGGGTTTTTTCCAACTCAAGCTGACTTCTAGGCAGGATTTCAGTACTGATGTTGAAATTCATCCCTCCTCAACTACCTGAGGTTTTTATTTAGGGAACCCTAACAACAATAACAAGTCTTTTTCATCTCAGATCCTCATCCCATGATGCTTCTCATTATTGTTTTAATAAATACTTTTTCACAACAGTTGTGGAGACCCAAGAAGATATTTATCTTTCATGACCAGGAAACCAAGGACAGGAGCAATGAAAAAATCTAGGTCCTCTATGTCCTATCTACCAAGCCATAGAGTCAGTCTTGGTTTGCATCAGGCCCATCCCTCATCCTGTATGTGTTACAAAACTTCAGTACTCACAGTTTCAGGTACTCAACCCCCCTCTCAGTTTGCCAAATCCTTCTTCCAAGCAATGCATGGAATGAGGTAGGCAACCCAATAGCAACAATCAGATATGATCACATTACAGAAGTTTATTACAGTGAATCCACACATAATCTGAAATAACACTAGTTTTTTGCAGACATGGTCGGTACAGAGAGCAGTGCCCAGCAGGAGATGGTACTGAGATGACACCTGTGGGTTTTGTCACCATGTGAGTCTCTATGATTAAGGGGCTAGGGAATTTGGAATTTGATCTCTAGCCTCAGGAAATTCAGTTTGTCTTTAAAGACGCTTAGACTCCATCTCAGAGTCTGCAGCATTTAACTTGCAGTGAATATGGAGAACTACAAGTGCATGTAGAGAAATAAGGAAACACTGAGAGGACAGCATTATGGGGGAAGCTCTCATACCTTTTCTGGGAAACTAGCAGGACCAAATGCCTGTCTGAGCTGCCTGTACACCAACATAGGCAGCATGGAGAACACAGGAGGAATTATGAGGTCTGATCTGACTAGGATCCTGGAGACATGGTTTGACAGCAGGGGGGGTTGGATGAGGTGATCTCCAGAGGTTCCTTCAAACTTCATCCATGCTGTGACTCCAGTTCCTATGGTACCTCTTGTACCTCTTGTATGGTCCCTGCTCTGATCCTCAGCTCCTGCCCCATGGCACAGGCAGCTGAAGAGTAGCCTGTCCCCTCTTCAATTAACCTGAGCTGTCATCAGCGCCAGTGGCACCACTCACACTAATACACAGCTAGGATGGCTGAGGAGTTCAATGCACAACTTCTGCTGCTGCCCTTCCTGAGGCACAGAGGTGTCCACAGTGGCGGAGCAGTAACCCTCCGAATTACTCCAGCCCAAAAGCTCAAGGGTTGTCAGAGCATTTGTCTGTTTTGGGCTGATGGAAGGAGAATGGCTTAATACACCAACAGAATAAAAGAGTTCTTTATTCGTTCAGCCAAGCTCTCTTTCTGTATCTCTTTTAGCTGTTGAGATAAGATGGACTGAATCCAGAGGAACTGTGAGTTTTCTTTTATTAGTGATAAAATCTAAGCTGTTGTTAGAAATATCAGGGGATTTAATAGGCTTAACAGAGACTCCTAAATTCCTCAGGAGGCCTGTGAATTTGGAGTCCAGATCTGTGAGAGCTAAGAAGCACTTGGCACCTTATCAGCAGTCCGCTCGGCAGCCTTCGGAGAATGAAAATCACCTTTTTGTTCAACTTCCCTTGGTAGCTTGCCAACCTTCTTGTTACTCACTAAGTCAACTGTCTCTAGAAAATATGCTGTCTAGTCTAAGCCACAGGATTCAAAACACAGCTTAGGAAGTAAGCAGCAAGTCAATGGGGATTACATTTTAACACAACATCTCCTCAAAAGGCAGAGGCAGTACTGGACAATACCCTACCTAGTCAAAAGGTTTTGCTCGGTGCTGCCATTACCTTGCAGGCACAGAGTCCTCCCCACGGACCTGTGTGGCCTCTTTCCTTCTGGAAAGTAGTGGGCAGGCAGGGACACAGAGAGGTAGTATGGAGAAAAGAACTAAGAGAAAAGTCAAATAATGGGAGCAAGTGGATGGGCAGCTGACAAAGAACCCCAGAGCCATGAAATTTCCTTGTCAGTCTTCTCATAATGATTGAAGCATCCCCATGAGCTGCATTTTGACTCTGTTCACATGGCTGAAGTTTGCTAAAGTTGCTTGCTGTGTTTTGATCCTAGCCATCGACTAAGCCCCGCAGAGCCACTTGCTCACTCCCCCTCAGTAGGAAGGGGAAGAGAATCAGAAGAGTAAAAGTGAGAAAACTAATGGTTTGAGAAAAAGAGAGTTTAATAGGCAAAGCAAAAGCTGTGAGCACAAGCAAAGCAAAACAGGGAATTAATTCACCAGCAGGTGTTCAGCCATCTCCATTAAAGCTGGGCTCCACCACATGTATCAGTTACTTGGGAACAGAATGCCAGCATTCCAAACATCTCCCCGCCTTCCTTCTTCTTCTCCTTCTTCTGTCAGATTTTTACTGCTGAGCATGGCATCATACAGCATGGAATATCCCTTTGGTCAGTTGGGCTCAGCTGTCCCATCTGTGTTCCCTCACAGCTCTTGCGCACCTCGAGCCTACTCGTGGGTGGGGTGGGGTGAGGAGCAGAAAAGGCCCTGACTCTGCGCAAGCCACTGCTCAGCAGTAACAAAACCATCTCTGAATTACCAACAGTGTTTCCAGTGCTAATCCAAAACATAGCCCCCTACCAGCTACTATGAAGAAAATTAACTCCACCCCAGCCAAACTCAGTGCCTTGCTCTTCCAATAAGGTCATATTAATAAACACAAATAGTCTGTGTGTACAGCTACAATTAGTACTCTCTAAAGAGATATAGGATAAAATGCTCTTGCAACAGTAACTAGGAATACTGAATTATAATCACAGCTATTACTAGTCTCCCTCCTTCCTCTTCAAAAAAAATCCCAAATTTACATTTATTTTATTGACATGCCCATCACTGGAGAAGCTGTACCATAACCAGAACTGTTAAAGCCATGCTCAATGCCCAGTTGGAGACTCACATCACACACACCACAAGGGATGGGAGAAAAAAGAAATACAAGGGCAAAGGAAGGGACGTCCCCAAATACATCGCTTGCTCTGAAACATTAAATATTTTGCAGTTGCCTTGACCATCTGTGGAGCGCTCTCCATTAAACATTCATCATTTGCTATCCCATTAATCACAGCAAGAGAATCTGTAAATAGCTGTGATGAATGTAAGAGATGTGTCAGCAAACACTGATAATTTTTTTCTCCAAACAAAACTTTGCCTAGTTCTAGAGGAAATGCTCCAAAAAAATGTCTGCTGGCTTATGAATCTAAGCAAAATGTGCACAAGAACTTGAGAACTGGCTGGTTTTCCTGTATCTAGGAATGTGGGTGATTTGCAATGCTTCACTCTCTGAAGCTCAAGCAGTAACGCGAATTTGCTTGTTCTGAAGCAAAGAGTGTATTGGTGGTGTCACTTCCCTTGAATAACCCTTTCATCCATAATGCAGCTCATGTTCTCTTCAGCATGACAAATAGCACACTTCATCTGCCCCTGGAGCCTGGAAAATCTGAGATGAGATTGGCACTGCAATATAAAGAGAGACACTCTTGAAAGAGAGGCAATGGAGGCAGAACCATTTGGCCTGAGTGGTGATTATCACTGGCACTTCCAGCCACAAGCAGTCCTCTGATTGCAAGCTGTATCATTTCAACGTAAAATGGCTTTCTCTCATCATGTTTGTACAGCACCTAGCACAATTGCATCCTAATCTTGACTGTGGGTTTCTGGCACTGCAGTAAAAACACACATCAAGCTTAGGGGGAAACAAACAAACAAACAACAAAAACCCACAATCACAGGTAGTTTTGCATGAAGAATCCATGCCCTCAGCATAAATGAAATCCAGGCATGGGTCTTTGTAGAACTTCAACTTTGGACATTTTCAGAAGAAAACTTTTCTCAACTAATCCTGCACTTCAGAGCCAGACAAGTTGGGAGTTTCTTTTTAAAAGATAAAACATGCAGGTGGTCTGCCATTTGCTGTGGGTACATAAAAGGAGTATTACACAGATAGTGAAGGAGAAATGGATGGATCTGGCAGATGGCATCCTGTGCAGGGTTAGCCAAATCCCCTCTCAGGCACAGGAGCCCATATGGCCAAGCAGAAACACTTTCTGCCACAAACCCTTTGCGTGCCTTTGTGGCGTCTCTGTGCTGGGAGGGGAAGGATGTCAATTCACAATCTTGCTGCAATAAAACAAAAACGGATGTATTTTGGCAAATATGTTCGTTCTCAGGCCCTCCTTGGCCCCAAAACATTCCTCCCTTCATCTGAGCCTCTGCCTGGTTGGAGTGTTAAACGTGGCTCTTGCAGACTGTAAAAGGTGGTTATCACTGATTTTGAAAGCCGGTTTTGCAAAAAAAGGGTGAAAAGTACCTCCTGGCAGGTTTTTGCCCATGTACCTCTGTAAGGTCTGAGAAGCTGGGAGAGCGGAGACCGGGTGGATGTAACTGCTAAAGAATCAAGCAAGGGTGACTGGCACTGGTGGAAGTGCTTTGCAAAATGCTCAACACTTCTCAGTTGTCTTGATATTGCTCTTTAGCTTGTGGGTTTTCAAAAAATCTGCTTTGCTCAAACCCACTGGTGGTCTGAATCACACAGTTATCCAATAAATTCTCACCACTTGTCTCACAAATGACATTGCAGAACATCCAAGGTGTCAAGACCTTGCCACTACTCCCACCTGCTGCTTTTCATGATGACCCCAAGTTGCCACACATTTGTGTCCATGAACTTGAAGGCTCCCCAGGAAATCCTAGCTGTGGGCCACTGCAAAAGCACAGTGACCTTCCAGTCCTGTGCATCCTCTTCCAGGGCATTGCAGTGTCACGTCCAGTGCTGGCACATGAAATGGCCAAGATAGGCCCAACAGCGAAATAAGGCTTGGGGAGATTTTAGTGAGGGCCACAGACCCTACTCTTGCCAACGTATCCCCAGGCTGAGCCTGCCTGATGTGTTTGGTAAATGCTCAACACATGCAGAGAGAGTGCCTAGGGACAGGATGGGAGAAGAAGGAAGAGGAGGAAGAAAAGTCAAAAATGGGAGAAAGAAGTGGGGCAAGACAGGGAGTGGAGGAGCACAGCTTGGCTCAGAAATAAGCAGAGGAAACATCATATAGCTTTGATGAGGAGAGAGGATGAATTAGTAATTATCTTTAATCTCCCCTTCTCTTTTGCTTTTCTTGAAACCTGACATTGCTCCATACTATCCTGTCCTGCTCCAAACTCATTTACAGACACCCTCAACACCTTCCACAAGTCTGCTCCCTCACACAGGTTTTCCTTTTCTCCTCCTCTCCAAACCTCCCTCCTGACCACCTTCCTTCATATCTGCTCCATCCTCAGCTGAAGGAGCCCAGCCTTGCAGTCACTTGAGCTGGGATATTGTCGTCATTCTGCCTTCCTCTATACATGTGTCCTCTTGTGACTCCCTCAATGCCTGTAAAAATCTGACAGTTTCTGTTCAGGACAATTCCTCCTTTATCATGAAAGTCTTCAGCTCTAGCACATCCTTCCTCTTCCTCCTTGAAGAATCTCTCCTACCATAAACTGTTTGCCTTGTGCATGCATTTATGCTATGAAACAGCCCATCTACCATCCCTGCTGTGGTTTACAGGCAGCAATGATGCTCCTAAGCCAGTTTTCCCCTTGCTGTGAGGCCAACTGAGCCTCAAGGTGCCACGCCACAGCCTGCACAGCTGAGCACAGGCTGGGCAGCCACTCACACCGTCTCTTTTCAAGCCAGAGCAGGCTCCTCCATGCAACACCTGAGGCTTTAGCCTACAGCAAAGAGCAAAACGGAGCCAGAACCAAGGCCTGAGCACCACCTCGCTACGAGCAACTAAATTGTAGAAAGGTCCTTGGAGCATGTGAGTTCTGAGCAACCTGTGTCGTGTTCAGCCAAGGTGTGGACTGGCAGGAGCCTGGGTCCTTGCAGGGCTGTTTGGACGCATTCATCTGTTTTGGCAATAAGAGAGTTTTGCTGTACAGACACAAACTGAATCATGCCAGGGGGATTCTGGGCCAAAGAACAGGGTTTTCTTTCCTGGCACAAATGTAGCCTCAGCATTAGGAAAGCCTTCAGTGTAGCCTGCAAACTCTCGGAAGCAGGAAACACACAACAGCCTCTTCAGTCAAGTGTGATGGATATAGTATGACTTTGCTTGTTGCAGATTACAAGCAACTTTATTCTAGGATTGAGTCAATGTATTCTAGATGCTCTCCCAAAACCTCAGTGAGTGATTGTTGCATCCCCAGGTTCCATATTCAGGATTTTATTACTTTGGGATAAGCACCTTCTGTGCCTCGGAAAGGAATTCCGCATCTCTGTAATGCCGAGGTCCTCACATCATCTGTCAAACCACTGTTGCTGCTTCTTCTTCTGCCACCTCCACTTCTGTATCTCTTCCTATCTCATACACAGTCCCAAGTCAGATTGTCAGGCTCTGGCAGATCCTAACAGATCCTGACTGCCAGACACGTCAGCATTAATTCTAACTTTAGGGTTCAGGTCACTGAGACAGTAAAATGCTGAATGAAAAGTTCATTGTGTCACTGAGAGGGTGGACTACGAAAGGGCATCTGTCAGAACATGGAGTGAAAGCCAGATGGATTCCTCCTGAAGTGCTGAGCTTGGCGCGGGAGGTAGTTCTCAAATAACAGGAGGCACTCGGAAACTCAGTGTGGCTAAACCCAATGCCTGTGCTTGAAGTGGAACCTAGACAAGGAAACAGGATTAAATTAAGATTAAGTCAAACCTTTTTTCACATATCACTTGGAGGCAAATATTCATTCTCACATAAAAGTTGTCTGCCTACATGTAGACAGTGCAGAAAAAAACTAATATTGGACTAGAGGTGGGAAAATCCCTCTTTGCATGATACTTATTTTGCAACAAGCTTATCGTTGCCTCTCTGAGCACAGCCTGCTGTGTCTGAGCAAGGCTGTAAAGCAGGGAACACTCTTTACTCCCCAGATTCCCTTTCCCTTCCCAGTTGTAAAATGAGACAGCTTCACCACTTCAGTTTGGTTTAGTGGAGGGTACTACAAGCGGCCAAGTTGCAAAGGCTGCTTTTGGCCAGGGGCTCCCTGTCTGCTGGTTCAGGCAGCCTGGGCATGCTCTAGCCAGCCAGAAGTATGTGTGGGGAAGGAGGATGGCAATTCACACACCCCTGTTTCCTTGCTGATGACAGGAGCAGTATTAGCTTGAAGAGCGCATATCTAGGAGAGTCAGGGAAGAAGCCTAGAGCTTGCTCTCGTGCAAGGACATGTATTAAAAAGAGTGGCCTCTATTTTACTCTTGAAGCACCTAACTGAGGAGGTGGAGCACGAACCTCAACAGGGTGTTGAGAAATGGCAAGCTGTTGTGAAGTAGAGGTTGTAAGTGTCCCCTAGCTTGATGGAATGAATAAAATCAGTTCTTAATTTATTCCTATCTTTGAGACTCAAGGGCCTGAAAAGTTGGGCATAACCTTTATAAGCTCTTAAAACTGACTGTGATTTCCCAGGGCTCCAGGACAAGACATGGTATTGCTCACTGGCAGTCTAACAAGCAGCCATAAAATACCACCAAGCCAGCATAGTGCCCAGCAGCTCCCCGTGAGCCCTTTTGTGGCACTACCTCTTATCAGGGAAGACCAGCCCATGCTGAGCACCATGCTGCCCATTTCCATTGAGTACAAGCCCACACCTCAGCACAACACTGCCACCAGCATTTCTTTGCCACTGCAGCACAGGCTGGCCCTGACTCCTGTTTATTTGTTAGCATGAGAAAGGGAGTGGATACAGCTATATTTGAAAAATAAGAAATTGGTTCCTTCCACGCCATTTCATTGTTCCAGCTCCTGATTCAGTTCCAGGAGCTTGTCACCCCTCAGCAGGGATGGCCCTGTGACAGAAACAAAGTCTCCTTGTTTGCTGTGGGTCCCTGGGCCCTTCTAGGACCCATCTTCTACTGAACTGCCTCAAATGTTTTTTACTGCAGTGAGCTTTGAAGTGGTTCCATTTCATCCTGTTTCCTCAGGGAGTTATCCTGCATAAAAATGCCGTAGCTCTTTCCCTGACAAGTCCTTAAGATATATTATAACTATATTTTATTCGTATGCAAAGAGGTTGGCAGCATTAAATTCAGATGGAGCCATTCATCACCAGAGGTTAGCAAGGATGAACGTAATTTAATAGCATGACGAAATTCTTGTTCTGTTTTCGCTGGAACCCCAAAGCTGTGGGTAAGAACATTTCAGGCCTGAGATCCAGACCTTGTCACTCCTGAGTAACTGCGGGTACAGCCCTGGGGGCATTGCTGGAAACAAAGACTGACACACGATGCTAGCCTGACAATTCTGGTGGAAGCTGTGATTTTCTGAAACTTTTGCTTCAATTTTATTTTATGCTGATCAGGAAAACTGAGCTGAGACCAGATGGTACTGATTTGCTCAGGGTTATTGCTGGTGGAAACTAAACAGTGCTGCGTTCCATTCCCACAGACAGCTATTAAACTGGAGATGATTATTATTTATTCATTGGTATTCCAGTGGTGTTCACTTCGGAGTGAAGCCACACTCAGCTGGGCACTATTCTCTTACACAGGGAGTTACGGTTCTTCATCCCCAGAAACCTAAACCTGAAGTGAAAGCCCCAGATGCAGACTGCCCTGACCTCAGGCTGTTATCAAATACTTCTCTCTACTGTTTCAAAACCCATTTCTCAGCAATATGGTTTCCTCTTTTTTCCTCCCCAACTTGAGGAGACTAGATGTTGTATTACATCTGCTGCAATATTACCACAACCGCTGTCTGGACTGGCTGAGAAGTCACCTTTCAAGGCACTGCTGAAGATGCTGCAGCTCTACTGTTGGAGTTGCTGGGAGTCGCTGTTTCTCTTTTCTGTATCAAAAATTGTCTGCCACATTCTTTCTGCCCCTGCAATCTAGCCCTCCTGCACCCGTTCGAGAGCTGTTTGATTTGGTGGCCATTGGGCAGAGTTTTCCTCCTTACTGAGGGAAAGAGAGACTGCGTGAGGTAGTGCTAGTAACAGAAACTTTTCCCTGAAGCAACTCTTGACAAATCCACTACCATTTTTAACATCTGTATTAAAATTACTGACTTGGAACATTATGTTCTAGCAGAGCTCAGAGGACCTCAGCAGTTCAGCACCCCATGTGCCAGGTCCAGGAGAGGCCTGTGAAGTTATTGGGGATTGGGGGGAAACAGCACCACAGAAAGACAAAGTGTCTCTGGGGACTCAGAGAGCAGAAGAAACAGAGCCACAATGCAACCCCCATTTACCTTTGCAAAAGAAATCAGCAGAGCATAATCTCAAGAGGTTTTGTGAGACCACCTTGCTTTCTCCGCTGGCCTTGACTGCTTGATGAATGTACCTGTTGTGCTCCCATGCTCGACAATGTGCAAATAGTGAAATCCACTGATGGCAAATATCAAGATGAGGAAAAGCTTGAAGTTAATGTAATGGATGTGATAATAATTTACTTATCATTACAACTCATTGAAAGGTTGTCTTGCTATAAATGTAACACAGGTCAATGATTCCTTGAAAATGGTGGACCTGAGTCATAGGTTTGGATAAATAAAAGCCTATCTCCAACACTGATTGATTGCTCTGGGCAATATTACAATTTTTCCTGGGAAGTTTTATGATCAAGAATGAACTGAAAGTGTCTTCAATTTGAATAAATTCTTTCAATCACTAATTCAAGAACAGAGATTTCCAAATTCTAGAACCAGGAAAATGTCTTGGAGTGGAAGAAGCTGTGAGACTTACATTCTAAGTATGAAACTCAAGTGTGTTCAAGAGTTATAACTGTCGCAAAGCTGGATATCAGGTCTTTGCCTCTCTGCACATTGAGTGCACTTAAGCCATTAACTCCCTGGGTGGTCCAGGCACACCCCAGCTTACCAACAGCACAGCTGAGATAGTAGGGTTGGTTTGAGACAACAGACTGCCTCAAAAGCAGGTCTAAACACCTTGCCACCTCCATAATTAAGTAATTGTCATACAGGAGCTCTCCAGATGGGAGTTTTGAACAGTTCTACATGTTCTCCCAGGCAGCATCTGCTGTAGTTCATCTCCTAAACGCCTAAATGGGTCTGTGTTGATTAACATCCTGAGTGGACAGTTCCTGAGTTTCTCACACAGTTCTGCTGCTTCAGTAGTTGCAGAAGGGACAACCCAAGTTGTACATGGGTAAGACATTTGTAAAAAGTGAGTACAAACTGTTCTTGTAGATGCAAAAATACTGATGTAGGACATTCTTTTGTACACACTTAAGATATTTAAATGAGTTTTGTATGTAGCTATCATGGATAAAACAGTCCAGAGTTGGGAAATTTTGAGTTAATTTATTGCCGGGCCACACCAGCTTCTCATCCCTGATTTGGATATCACAGGTAAGAAGAACAAAACCAGCTAGATAAACACGCAAAACTCCATCCTCCCACTTCCCCAGCCTCAACTTCCCTTGTTTTTGTCACAGTTACATCCAGTCTGTCAAAACTCCTCTGGCAATGAGAAAGATGGCGTAGAAACTGGAAGTGGTGCATGGGATGGTTTTCTGCTGCCCTGCGTGTAACTGTTTCTGTCGGGCTGCACTTTGTGATTCCTGACACTCTTTGTGTAATGGTTTTCACCATGCTGCACATCATGGCCTATGGTGCTCTCTTCCTCAGTGTCCCCTCTCTGGCATGGGTCACTCATGGGCGTGCTTTTTCACCATATGGTTTTCACTTACTTCAGGGTATTTTCACCAGACCACAGGTCATGGGCTCACCCCAGGAAGGTCATCACTGCATGATGTTGTGGTGAACATTCAACCTGCCATGTCTGCCTTTTGGAGCAGGTGCAGTAACAGCGATGGATTATCAAAGAATCATAGAATCTTTGAGGTTGGAAAAGACCCTTGGGATCATCATGTGGCACAACTTTCAAATGAGAACTTGTATGACCATTGAAGTGAGGACTCCCGTTGGCATTGGACAGCAAGTAATCATTCTGAGATATTTGATTCCCCATGTGAGAGCTACCTCAACATAAGATTAAAAAAAATTAATTTTTTTATTTTAAACACTTTGTCATTGAGCATCTATGCAACGTTGGGCTGCATGAGGGAAAGTTGTTAAAATATTGTTATAGCACCGCCTCTGAAAAATGCACACCTCAGCAGCTCAGCATGGCCCCAAAAGCATGAACAGGAGGGTTAACTCTGCCTATCACGGTTGGCTCACTTCCGTTAGAAACTGTACTAACCATCTCAGAAGCAGAGCTAAAGATTATCAGAGCTGAGTGTTTTGTTTATGCTGCCAAATGAAAGGAGTCTGAAAATTGCATTGCAAAGGAGGAAACCTGACAGCCTGGTGTCTGCCAAGTAGCGTTACCACTTTAGGATGAGTTTCAGTCCTGTAATTGCCATGTGTGTGTGTGTGTGTAACAGGGAATCTGCTGAGACTGCAGAATGGAAGTCAAAGCCCTACCCCTAGTCAGACTGCGTGTAGCCACCACCCTCTGTACGCTTTAAATAGAGATCTGGGACCACTGAGGCTTACATAAAGTGTCTCAACCAATTCCTCTGTGTACTTAAACTCTGAGCTGGGAAAACAGTCTCCTCATATCATGTAAGAGCTGTAGAGGCCTGCTCCAGCTGTGCCCGTTTTGGGAAAGGATTAAGAGAGGTTTAAGTGTGTGGAGGCAGCCTGCAGAGCCGGTGCGTTTGGGTGGACTCAATTCTTCTCGCTTCTGGTGGCTGACTTGGAGTTTTCACGCTTGATTGCTTTTCACACCAATGCTGCTATATCTGAAGGTACAATGATTGCTATAATTCAATCACTTTGTTGATCTAAATAATTTCTGACAGCTTCATTTGTACTTATCTAAATTTATAAACAACAATGTCAACACTGGTAGCAGTTACAAAGTCCTCAAATTCCCTCAGATATTGCTGTCCATAATGATTGCACTCTGAAATCTGAAGATTCTCTTCAGAATATGCTTTTAAATGAAAATAGCCAAGGCAGCTTCTCAGAGAATGCTGTTTGCAGTGGCCAGGCACTTAATTTTAATG